>PVIU01015568.1:0-47742 GCA_004026605.1 Ondatra zibethicus
TTCCAACCAAGTCCAAACTTTTAATATTTACACAGCTTTAATTCTTCAGCTGGTAAAACAAGCTATAGTTAAAAAACTGTGGAGCAGTCCAGATCCAAACTACAGCACCAAGGCTATTTGCTCTGCAGATGGTTCACATAGCAGAATGTATCATATTAATAAGTGTCTTTGTTCCCACACTCCTCATAAGGCTTCTGCATCCATCCTGTCAGAAACAATAGTCTGCTCATACACAATACTCTATTCTCAACTCCTAGGGTCACCTCCTGCCTTCCCTACCTTCATTGTTCTCAAATCAACACTTGACACTGGCTCTTTATGTCAGCCTTTGGTTACTGCCTGCCTGACTTCCTAAGATGGAAACTCTCCTGTGTCAGGGACTTTGAGTTTGTTTGTATCAGCATACTTAGTGCTTACAGCATGCCTGGCATATGGTGGGTTTAAAAAAAAAAACCTGTTGCAAGGATGAATATTTAAATCCGTATGTTCAAAATGATAGTTAAGTCCTCTAAAGCTTGGTTTCTCATTTACAAAATTGGTATCATCATGGCAATATCCACTCCACTGAGATTTACTGAAAGTCAAATAACATAATGAATATGAAAGTCTTCTTAATATTACAATGAAAATTCTATTTCACTGGGAAAATACTCTTTGAAGCAAATTATTATTGAATATATTAGATTTAATGCATTCTCTTATCTTAATAGCCTTGTTTCTCTTCTCTCTTGGAATTAGAACATGTCAACACAAAGTGATTTAATTAGTTATAGAGTATGAAGCAGATACAGTACGGATAATTTATATATAATCTCACTGAAGTCACATCATTCATCACAGAAGGAAGTTAGAGTTGTCTTAGGCACCTATATAAGGATTTTCAAATCCAAAATAAAGACTTTGGAAAACATCTATTTGAATCTGAAAAACAAATTTCAGTACTCACAACATATTACTGTTTCAAATAGGTCCATTATATAAGTATTATTTTTGAAAGCTGTTGCATTTGTCCTTTTCTATGAATACAAGTTTACTCTAAAATAATAAAATGTTTAAAATTTGCATTAATTACTTCATTGTTATATATCAATAAACTCAACTCTCATGAACTCATTCATTACATGGGTCAATTCTAAAATGATAGACTATTTATAAAACATGTAATAGTTATTCTGAAAGTGAAAAAATAGTATATTCCTCAACATCTCTAAAATACAATATGAGGAAACAATTAACTAATACACTGGAAATTTAGTCATCATGAATAGAAGCTTTATTTTCCTCTTCGGAGGTATAAAGACAGTTAATTGGCTTAAATGACTTTAACACAATGCAAATTCCCTGGCAAACTATATATTTTAAATCAATACATCTTCTCACTTATCTCATTCAAATTCATATCTGGTTCCAAAATATAAAAAGTAACTCTTATATTGATAGGTTTATGCAATATTGAGAATTACAGGAATGGAAAGAATTTTCCAAATTTATAATACAAATTAGTTGCATTCACAAACATTTATGCTTACATATGCATATATATATAATTATGTAAATTTTTTCCAAATACTTAAAAGTTTATTAAATTTATGATACCTATAAATCCATTTGCTTTTATCACAGAACAATAAATACTTTGAGTGAGAATGAAAATGAAAGAATTTCATTTGTCTCTTGTGTTGAGGACAAATTTAAAAGGCAGCTAATGTATTACCAAAAAAAAGTTGCACATATCAGTCTGAATCCATCAATTTGGTAGCTAATTAATTATCAAAGTATGACTATTAGTTGAAATTATTTTCAGTGAAATGAAGTTCCTTAAGATGGTTTTCCCCCTAAGAACTAAAAAGAATGACAATCCTTACAAAAACAGAAGGAGTCACATATACCTAAATAATGCCAATAGAGAATTTACAGTTGGATTTTATTCCTTTTCTGTAATCACACTTTCAGTGACAAACTGAAAAGGGACAAATCTAATTTTAGACCTGCTGAGTTCCCTCAGTTTTTATACTCGTTGTGCTGGTTATACATTAGAACTCAGATGAAATTTATAATCACATACAGCAATGTAGCAATTTAGCATAATTATTCTGTAACATAAAATGTGATAGAAAATGCTAATAAGTATAAATGCTTAAATGTTAATATAATTCAAGGCCAGAAAGAGAAAGGTTCTGCCTTAGCATTGGTAGTGCTCACTGCTCTCTGACCAATCATTGACTGCCTAAGTCCTTCAACTTTCTCTTATAATTTTCTCTCTATTCCATTTTACATAAGGACCAGATGGACTCGCCTCTTATCTAAGTTTTCAAACTGACTTTTTTACTTGGTTGTATTAAGACTAATTATGGGTTGTTCATCTAACCTATAAGCTTTCCAAGTCTTCAGATTGCTTAATGCAAAGCCAGCTACCTTAAACTTGTGAAAATCATTTGAGTATAACATGGTTTGATGTTTCCTCAAATCTTTTAACCTCTCTTCTTTCTTGCCCCACATCTGTACAGATTGAAAAGTATTAAGAAGATAGGTATTTTAATCTGAATTAAATACTATACCACAACAGGAATTTAACTCAATTATATTGAGTACATATATAGAGAGATAATACATATAGAAAGTATAATTTTTAATATAATTTATATAGAGCAGTTCAAACTATTGAGTTTAAACTTTCCAAAGACTGATAATAATATTAATAAATATCTTTCCTTTTTTAAGGAAAAAAAATAGTTAAAAAATTTCAAGTACTCTCATTTGACATCTGAAGATAGTTCAAACCGTGTGAAAAAATGGCCAGTTTCTAATCAAATAAAAATGTTCCCACCTAATCCACTTATCTTGCTTTCTCAAGTCATTTTCTGACCTGCTTGCAGCCATCTGCTCGCAGCAGAAAATCTTATCATGTGAGCCATCATCATGCTCAAGAATGAACTGAATTTACTATTTGCAGAGAGCCTCAGAGCTCACATTCTGGACTGGCTTTGCAGTCACTGCTCTTCCAGAAGCCCAGAGTTTAGATCTCAGCACACATAGTGAGCCTCAATACTGACTGTAGGTCCAGGTCCAGTCAATAAGTCCAATAAAAGAGAACAAAACAAAACAAACAAGTGAAAATAATCACTCCCCATGAATAACCTTGAAAAATACGCAATTGTAGAATAGCTATGTAGTTTGTTGCTGTTTTAACTGTATCTAATACTTGCTGAGTTTCGTTCAATAATTATGTATCAAATTTAATGGGGCTCTTTATTTATAGTCTGCATTCTTATGTGTACTCCACCAGTATAAAATATGTGAAACAATTTTAACTACAGGGATTTCTTTGTGGTACAAACAAGCACTAGAATAAAAGCGTAGCTTCTAGGGTTTTGCTGACAGTGACCACTAGCAAACAGCCAGATGACCAATGTGTTTTAGAAAGTCTTATACAAATTTCAAGCTACCAGATTAAATACTAATATATATATTTCATTATTTTTATAAATAATACTTTTCATATAAACTTTGCATGTGGACAAAGTACCAGTATTATGAGAACAATTTGACTTAAACCCAATTTCTAATGATCTCTTATAAAATCTCTCAAACAAAATTAAATAAAACAGTTGGTTTTTCAAGACCATTTTATTAGAGTTATCACAAGGAACAAAACTGATAGGACAAATGTATGAATATAAAATATAAATATATGTATATATAACTGTTGTCTCTTTTGAATGGTTTACAGGATGTGGCACAGGTAGTTCAACAATGGCTGTCTCATGTGGGAAAGACCAAGACTATGGTAGTTGTTAAGTCCAGAAGTTCAGGAAACTAGATGCTTTAGCACTTCCAACCTGGTGCTGGAGTCCTCCCCTGACTCTTGAAGTCCTTGATGATGGGAATAATTTCTACTCTCCAAGGGATATAATATAGGTTTAGACGACTATTTCCCCTGTTAACAGAAGCTCCAATAGCTTCTATTTGAACTTTTAACCACAATAGCCCTCACAGAACAGGTCAGGGAACTACTGTGAGAATCTGTAACTGTCAAAATTTATCTATCCTAATCATACATTCTGAGGAAATAACCACAGGGTGAATTTAGGGGTTTATTGGACCTGCTATGAATTGGGATTTAGGAAGCCAAAATTTTATTTTTCACATCACTTCTGTAGATTCCTACTTTAACTGGAGGGTTGCAATGCTTTTGATGTTTCTTAGAATTAATATAAACTTAGAAGTATTTAATAGCCACCAGAAGTCTGGTTGTTTCATTTTCTTCAGGGTGTATACCATTCTCCTTATGAAAGTGTGTAGGTCCTCAAACTGGCTCTGGTCTCAAAATTCATTCACAGGCTTACATTCCCTTATGCGACAGTCCAATGCAGCTTTTCTATTATTTGTTCCAGGTTGTTTCTCTTTATATAGTTTGAACAAAAACACAGTAGTCTTATTTTCTGTCCATTTTATTTCTGGAAACATCATGATTGAATAGCCAGTACCAAAGGTCTATCTGAGTTATGCCATCAAAAATAATTTTCCGTATGCTGTCGGTTATGGGTCAGACTATAAGAGACATCACCTTACCTGTGTTGCCCACTGAGCTTTAGGCCACTGTGGGTGAATGTTGGTTTGCCTGTGCGGCTCATTAATGTAAATATACTCAACTTTCTTTTGATGATTCAGTGCGGCCACCTGGCCTCTGCTACTTCTAGGAACAATTAAACCCATCACATTTAATCCATCTAGCTGAGCAGCAGCATCTTCAACTCCGAATTCTGGCATAAGGAAAGGGTAACAATGAAGCTCTTCACATGTACTGGTGTCCCTCTCACCATTTTCCATCTTATAGGATTACTGAAGGACATGTCTTGTGGAACTTCCCATTGTGAAAGATTAAGTTTTTATACATTGCAGTTTCCCTGAGCCTTAAAGTCCCTCATCAACACTAAACCAAGAGGTATCAGACATCTGCTTTTTCAGAAGGCCTGTTTTTAAACAAATGCTTCAACCAATCAATAAAACAAATGTTTTATGCCTTTTAAGATGTCCTAGCCTCAGTATTAAACTTAAACTCTTCACTCTGTGGGCTTATATTGGCAAAATCAACCTGATCCAATTTTATATTCCTGCTACAATTATCTAAACGTCTAAAATTCCATTTTCATATATTTTCATGGACTTGTGCTTCAGTGCAGTAGCAAACTCAGTAAATTCTTCAGTGATATACCATATGGCCTCATGGAATATTCTTCATATCTAATCTAGGAGGCTGTTTAACCTTGAAAATGGCTACAGATCTACACGAAACTATTTATGGGTTCCCAGGGACATCAGTGTTGAATAGCCTATCATCTCCTTCAGGGCAATTTACTCCCAGTTTGTCAGAGAGTTACGTGTTATTTATCTAAAGCAAAGATAGTGGGGCTATTGCTTAAAGGGGTACTTGCTCTTCTACTGAGCAAGTGTCTGCATGCTCAATTGAGATAATCCCTTCAGAATCTAAGAGTTTCAAGTCCTCAGCTACTACAGTGTTTGCCCACCCTTTCTTTCACAAAGTAAAGGCTCCCACTCCTTACCATTCATTTCTCCTGCTTTATTGGTACCCTCTTAGGTTGTGACTTGATTTCATTTTAATTCAGCCAATCTTATCATGAGATCTTCAGTTTGAATTTCTGCAAATTGAACTCTATGGTTGCTAGAAAAAGGTTTCTACTTCATGACTCAATAAGAAACTTCTAGAATTTGCAGCTATTCAATTGCATTACTTAGCTAATTCTCTTCTTTCATCACTGTATTCTGAGATGTTAGAAGTTGGCTAATTTGTCATGGATTACATTATTTTCCTTGTCTTTATTCAGAGATGCTAGAAGCAACCAGATAACATTGCTATTTTTTCATAAATTGTCTAAATTTTATGTGTGGAATCACTATATTCCTTGTTTTTCTCAACACTTATGTCAGGATAATTAAAAAACTTTCCACAACAGACATCTAGTGCTCTTCATACACCAATGACTTCAGGAGTCTGAGAATTGCAAAGGCTGTCCCAGATACTTTAAAAATTCATTTTATAGCTGTTTCTCAATAACCACTTCTTGCATGACAAGTTGTGTTGGTCATTACTCTCTAAAGGAACAGAAATGATAGAATGAATCAGTATAAACATATATACAGCATTATATATACATATATATATGCATGTCTACACACACATTTATACACACACACACACACACACACACACACACACACATACATACACACACCCTAGCGTGACTTACAGGGTCTTATCCAGGAAGCACAATAATGCTTGTATCATAAGGGACAGGCCAGATTTCTGGCAGTTGCTCATTCCATGATATTGCATGCCTCAGAAGTCCAAATTTGATGCTGTGGTCCCAGAAAGTGCTAGAGAGCTTCCATCCTTCAGCCTGCTTTGGAATCCAAAAAAATAGGTCCTAACACTAGTAAAAGCATGCCTCTGCAACAGGATAGTTGAACCTGCCAAAGGGCAAACAAGCAAGCAAAATAGAAAAGCTTCCTTTTTTCACTTTTTTTAAAAAAAAAAATATGATCTGCCACCAGAATGTATAGCCCAGATTTATGATAGGCCTTTTCACTTCAATCAAGAAAATCCATTACAGTTGTGCCCATCTGCTTGGATTTTAGTTGATTCCAGATGTGGTCACTTTGACAACCAATATTAGCTATCCCTGTTGTTTTCAATCCAAACTTCATCATTTAAACATTTTAAGACAGTGTTTAGTTGTAGAAATGCCTTAAAAAGAGTTGAAAATATTAAATGTAAACTGAGCAGTGGTATCACACAACCTTAATCCCAACACTCGGAAGGCAGAGGCAGACAGATATCTATGAGATCAAGGCCAGTCTGGTCTACAAGAGCTAGTTCTAAGACAGGCTCCAAAGCTACAGAGAAACCCTGTCTCAAGAGAAAACAAAACAAAACAAAACAAAAGGTATTCCATGCCACGTTATAAATGCAGCACATTCCTTGTCCTGAATATACAAGCATATTCAATATATACGACTGAAGAAACAAATTAAATACACTGCTTGAAGAACTCTGTTGTGTTAGAATTGAGGATCATAAAATTCTGTCATTTGATGGAGTGTGATCCACAAGAGGAAATTTATTCCTGTAAATTGGATCAAATTTCATTTTATCAAATCCCTTGCTAAATATTTATATTTATATCAATAGATTTGTGGTTCTTTCAACTTTGTGAGGTTTCATATTGCAGAGAGTACTAATTAATACAGACACATAACCTTGTTCAAAATTTTTAAAGGAAGGGATTGTGAATCAAGAGCCATAGATGTCTAATATATATCAAAAATCCCACCAAACACTCAAGGAAAAGGGACAGAAAGATTGTAAAAGCCAATGAATGTGAATGGGAGCTATAAAATGTTGCTCTCTATACAGTACACAGCTGTTGTACACATGAAGTCAAAGCAGCTGTGGTTACTTAAACAAAATCTGCAGAAACACAAGCCAGTTAAATCTTCCAGCATGAATAGAAGGCTCCCAAAATTTCACCCCTAGCTGAGGAAGTATTAGGAGTTGATGCTGCTGCAAGAGGGATAATCAGTTTTATTTTCAGAATTGCCCACTCATAAGTTGTCCAGTCCCCAGTGAATGACCATACATAGAGATACCCTTTGGCAAGAAACTAAACAAACAAACAAAAAAGAATGAATTTGGGAGAAAGACACATTGTAAATAACCTCGGGTTTGGAGAAAGGCAATTGACATCGCACATATTTAGAAAATTTCAAAGAATACATTTTAGAGAAAAAAAGGGAAAATTCTGCCATTTGAAAAAGAGTAATTTGAAAGAAAGACTCAAGAAAATGAAAGCAAGAATTTATGAATGAAACTAATCTGAAAAGATGAATGAAGATTTGCCAGCAGGTACATTTTGGAAAGAAAGGACAATGGAGCTGTCTCTTGAATTCAATACACGTTTCTTACTATTTTTTCCATTAAGGAAACATGAATTTCACTTCCATTTTTAAACTTCAAATCTAAATTGCATGAATCTATAGAAAAATTTTACTCTCTTTGCCTATCATGCCATGGATATTCTTTCACCATGTATTTTAAAGGTGCTCATTTTTAGCAGATTTATTTCTGCAATGGTTCACTCTCTAGTGAACAAGCAGCAGCAAATATGATGTTAAACATTACCTGAAGACTGTATAAACTGTCTAAACCAGGAAAAGAAATACTTTTCTTAGTAGAATCACCAGTTAATAATGGAAAGATGAAACATATATTTTGAAAATTACAGCCCCGCTGACTCAGAGAAAAGGAGGAGACAGAGTACCTTCTATTTGGATGCACAGACAGAGCCGAAGAAGAGCAGTAACACAACTTTTACAAACTGTCCAAGACGGTTCTTCATAATAAGCAGTCATTCAGACTGCTGGCCATATCTCAGTGAATACAGAGTGGGTGGGGGAAAGAAAACAGAAGAAAAGCATCTCCGCAATGACCTCCAGTTGAATAAAACTGGAAATCCTCTTATCTGAAATTGCCCTGTAATCCGCAGTTGAGTGGAGCAAAAGAAAGATTTCTATTTCATATCTTATTTTTCTTTCCCAGGTTATAACAATCTAATTCCATTTTAAATTAATGTATCTAAAGTAATATTTTTACTATTATACCCCAGTCACCTGTAATGCTGCCTGTTTTATCTTCAAAATTGGTTATAGGACTGTAATTTTAAATATCATTTTTACCCATTTCTGTTCTTACACAGTAATATAGTTTTCAAAATTGTCTCAAAACACAAGCACTTTTCCTCAATTAAGGCACCATGACTGTAATAAATTTCATCCTAGTTTCCTGCTATCTTTTGTTTAGAGTTTCATCAAAAACCTGAAGTAAAAAAATACACAAATTGTAAAACAAGATATATTTTAAATATTGTGAGCCTGAACATATATAAGCACAAAAGATTATGTGTATCAGCTACTTTTTTCAGATAAGTAAATGTTGCATGTGTGTGCACGTGTGTGTACAATCTACATGATGCCAGAATAGGCAAAGAGTAATCTCACTTTACCTTATGTCTTTAAGGCAAGGTCTATCCCTGAACCTGGACTTTTACATTATTTTTCAACTTTGCAGGATGCCAGCAGACCCTAGAAGTTCTCCTATTTCGCTCTGCTTCCCTTAGTTCTGGAGTTAAGAAATACACAGGACTGTAACAACTTCCTAATGAGTGCTGAGAACTCAGCTATCATCCTCACGTTTGTGCAGTAATCTCTCTCAACATAGTCATCCATCGAGTCTTCTCCTTAAAACTACTTTTAAAGCTCTATATTTTATAAGATGTAAGTCTAATTTTTTTTTCCTAAATGTACTATCGGATGAAGGAAACAATCATAGGTAGAACATACTCATTTCAATTTTTAGTAGCATGATTTGTTGCTGCCCAAGAAATGTCCTTTCTTTAGCTAAAATTAGTTTGTCCTCTATGACAAAACACTGACTGTTGTTTTGGAGAAGAGGTTCTTTTTTTTTTTCACAGAGGATGATAACCTGTGGAATTCTTGCAGACTAATGTGGTTTGATAGACCAAAACACTCTAAAAGGTCACTGTGAAATCTGGAAAATACTTTGCCCAACAAAAAGCATGAAGCAGTTTAGAGAGAACTACACCCATATTCACAAATATTTATATATGTCTGTTTGCATTTAAAGGGTGATATACTATAGAGATTTGCATCAGTATAGAATGTACAGGCTCCAGTTATTGAAATGTCATGTACAATGTTGGGAATGATCCAAGTAGTTCACTTTATAAGGTTAATTCTATAACTTTTGGGATAATTGTTGTTAATCTCTCCAAAAAAAAGAAAAAGAAAAGAAAAGAAAAAAAAAACAGCACAATCTCTTTGCCAAGGTTCATTGTCTTTCCATAATTTTTTAAATTTCATCAATAGTAAAAAGCACTATAATCTATGGAGGGAGTCACATGTTGGGTGTCAATTTGTAGTAGGAGGCCTCTTACTTGTTCCCGGCTGTGCAACTCGAAATAACACAGAAACTTTATTAGTTAAATCACTGCTTGGCCCATTAGCTCTAGCTTCTTATTGGCTAGCTCTTACATCTTAATTTAACCCATTTCTATTAATCTGTGTATCGTCACATGGCTATTGCTTACTGGCAAGGTTCTGTCTGGAGTCTGTCTCTGACAGAGCTGCATGGCATCTCCCTGACTCTGCCTTCTTTCTCCCAGCATTTAGTTTAGTTTTCCCCACCTAGCTCTGTTCTGCCCTGCTATAGGCTCAATGCAGTTTCTTTATTCATTAACCAATAAAAGTAATACATATACAAGAAGGACTTTCCACAGCAACTGACCAAAAGCAACTTAGGGATGAAAGTGTCTGTTTCTGTTTATATGTCCTGGGTCATTATCCATTGAGAGATTCCAAGGCAGGAATTTAAAGCAGAGACCTGTAATCAGGAACTGAAGCTGAAACCATAGAAAGTACTACTTACTCATATAAAAGAAAATTTAAGAGTCAAGCCAGTGAGTTTACTGAGATTATCTACACAAGCCTTACACCCAAATTAAATCCTTAATGCTAGTGTGGAAAGAGAGAACCTACTTTATAAAGCTATACTTTGACTTCCAATTGCGAGTGAAAAACCCACACATTGTATATGCACATAATAGCAATAAATAAAATCTTAAATTGAAAAAAGAAAATTAAAAATCATTGTACTTTCTCCCATTTGAACTTCACATTCATATCTGATAAGCATCTATACTTATTAATCTTGTGATGTTGTGTAGTGTAAGGAAAGGAGGAATGAAAAACTATCTTCCAAAGAAATACTCTCGTATATGAACCAAGAGAAGGAGATTTGTGTTTGAGTAATTCATTGAAGGTCCTTGGTTTGGGAACACAAAAACTGAAAATGAAGGTCTGTTGACTGAGTTTTCTGTCCTGCCCAGTTCCTCAATCGTTAAGTCCCAAGGAAATCACACAGAGGTCTACATTAACTATAAACTGATTGGCCCTTTAGCTCTGACTTCTTATTAACTCTTATAATTTATATTAGCCCATTATTCTTGTCTATGTTAGCCAAATGACTCAGTACCTTTGTCAGCAAGATAGTCAGATGTTGCTTCTTCTGTGTCTGGGATGGGACTGCAGAGAAATGGGCTTCTTTCTTCCCATAATTCTCATGTTCTCACTGACCTGCCTCTACTTCCTGTCTGGTTGTCCCACCTATACTTCCTACCTGGCTACTGACCAATCAGCGTTTATTTAAAATATGATTGACAGGATACAGACCAATGTCCCACAGCACTTCCCCCTTTTAAAAATATAAGAACTTTGAACCTGATATACTTTGTTTAGTTTTTCTCCTCACCATTAGCATTAACAACTTATAACCAACATTCTAAACAAAGGAAAATATCCATAGTCCATTTTTTGGGAAGATGGGCGTAGTTTTCCAGGCTACTTCCTACTTTTGGGGGGCACTTATATGTTATGGGGACCTAAAGAAAATTTAGAATTATGATCAAGTCCTGACTGGAGTATCCTGTAAAGCTTGATCATCTCAGGCAGCAGTCTTGAATCTGTTCTGGATGTAGAACTCAGACTTCTGGGCCATCTGTTCCTACCAGAGATTTCTCAGGTGGTCTTTGTTGATCAAACCTGATTTTTCTTAACTCAGAATGAATCCACAGCCTCTCATTTTCTGTGGAAACAAAAGCAAAATCTCTTCTCCAAAGTAACGTATCTTTTGACTTCAATTTTGAAGTCAAGGTATTTTCAAAATACCTATCTTGGATTAATTCAGCAGCATTTATAAACAAATATATTTTAGCAGCTGTTTTTCCTTCCTCAGCATTCAAACAATTCAAAGAGAGCATAATAGTATTCAGTATCCAGGCTCTTTGTGTATTTTTCATCTTTATGTGGCTTTATTTTAACCTCTATTTCTTTTATTTTTACTTTTAATTTTTGACCTTTTGAGACACGTTCTCTGTTTACCTTTGGCTGTCCTGGAACTCCCTCTGTAAACAAAGCTGTCCTTGAACTCACAGAGATTTGCCTGCCTCTGCCTCCCAAGTTCTGGAATTAAAGGTGTGTGTCACCAAACCTTGAATTCACAAAGGTCTGCCTGCCTCTGTCTCCCAAATGTAGGATTAAAGGCATGTGGCACCACACCTTGAACTCACAGAGGTCCATCTACCTTTGCCTCCCAAGTGTTGGGATTAAAGGTATATGCCACCACACCTTGAACTCACAGAGGTCTATCTGCTTCTGTCTCCCAAGTGTTAGGATTAAAGGTGTGTACCACCACACCCAACTACTCTCTTTCTTTTTTATTTTAGGGTCTTTAACCTTTTTTCTTTTCTCTCACAAGTCTATATATATATTTAAACACACTGTAAACCATTTAGAGGTTTTCCTCATCTGAATCTATCTTTACTCTATATCTCTCTTTTTCTGACCACATGAGTCTTTAATTTACTAAGCAGTATGGGTAGGATTAAAGCCATGGCTTTGACAGCTGGATCTAGCCCATTCTTTAGCTTTCTGAGATTCCAGCCTTATGGTGGAGGTACCTGCTGTAGCCATGTTTTATTGCCACAACTCGATGGCATTTCAGGGTCGCTCCTAGCAAGCAAGCTGCAGCAGTGTGCTCACAAACCATACTCAAATGCTCCATAGTTGGACCACCTGCCTGAAAGAGTCAGAGTTTGCCCTGGCAGGACATTCCAGAAAGCCAGCATTTTAAAATACCATGGCTTTTTTCCTGCTATGGCTGAAATCCAAAAAGCGTGCGGTCAGCTTTTCATCAATACCATTTAAGTGTTTTGTGGCAAGACCTCTTAAAAGAGCTGCAAGGTTTTACAGAGTCAGGAAGCCTCTCTTAAATGAGATCACTTGTCTCTAGCAAGCAGAGCCCACCTGAGAAAATGCTCCTATTAATAAGCTGAGCTTAACTCTATTCTTTTTTTTGTCTAGAATAATACAAATAATAATCAGATTTGGAATCACTAGTTTATATCTATTTCTACTGGACCACATAGGCACCAAGAGAATCAGAGGTCATCTTTCATTCCCAGACAGATACACCATATCTCTGTAGTGTCTGCTCCATGGTAAGTAGATAAATAATGGTTTAAAATGAGAATAACATGATGATGAGGGATTCCCCTCTGTATACTGTGAATACCGTTGGTAAATAAAGAATCTTTTTTGGGCCTGCTGCAGCACAGAATAGGGCAAGGCAGGAATTCCAAGCAGATAGGGGAAGAGAGAGCAGGCAGAGTCAAAGAGAAGCCATGTAGCTGCCATGGGAGATAAATGCTTGGTACTGGATGGAAACTTACCAGTAGGCCACAACCATGTGGCAATACACAGATTAATAGAAATGGATTAATTTAAGATATAAGAACCAGCCAATAAGAAGTGTGAGCTAATAGACCAAGCAGTGTTGTAATAATAGAGTTTTGTATGATTATTTTGGATCTGGGCAGCTGGGAAATGAATGAGCAACCTCTGTCAACAACATTACTCATGCAGAGAAGGTGTGAAAAGTATGTAAAGAAAAAACTCTTGAAACTCTATGGTATTGTAATTACATTGTTAAAACTCAGTGATTATCATTTAACTCAGTAATGTAAAATATGAGGGCAGATAACACATTCTAGTTTATCAAAATCTCTTCTTCCTAAATCAATTTACAGGGAATGTAATATTTGACCCTGACAAACTTAGGAATACTAAGGGAAATGGGTAAAAATAAATCTCCTTGAGAGTTATGCCTATCTTGGTTTAGAAACATATTTCTGATATATTAGAGATATCAATAAAAGATCAGAATCATTTAAAAGATTTAAATACAGAATAGGAATCAAACTGTTAGTGTGGTATTGTTCTGCTAAGTTATTATGAACAGTCTACTGAAGTCCATTAGATTTCTATGACTTGTAGGTACAAAAAAACAATGCTATAAGTAATAAGTGAATAGCCCAGTACTATAGTGTTTAAACTAAGTGATGTAGTAAATGCTGACCTAAAAGTACATGCTCAGCTCCTAAATTATTCTCCTCATTGTTGATTGCTTCAGATTCAATGTCTGGAGAAGCGAACAACCCATAAAAATGTAAAGCAATCATTAATAAGAAGAGGATCCGATGTTTGAAAATGCAAGAATGAAAGTTACAAACTCCAAAAGTTTTTGTAAGGAAACAGTGGTAGGTTAAGTAGAGAAGGAAATAAGAGCAATTACTTTCGAACTGGTATCTAAGTCATCATATTCTAAAAATATGTTGTTTTGGTGTGGGAGGTCCTTCTGTCTATGTGTTACTTTTATTGGTTCATGAATAAAGAACTGTTTTGAGCTTATGGCAGGGAAGAACAGAACTAGGTGGGGAAAGATAGATTGTATGCTGGAAGAAAGGAGGGCAGAGTCAGAGAGAAGCCATGGAGTGGCTGAAGACAGACGTTGGTAAGCCACAGCCACGAGGTGATACGCAGATTAATAGAAATGGGTTAAATTCAGATGTAAGAGTTAGCAAATAAGAAGCTAGAGCTCATGGGCCAAGCAGTGATTTAATTAATTCAGTATCTATTTGGTTATTTTTGGGCTAAGTGGCTGGGAACCAATAAGCAGCCCTCCATGAAACATTGCTTTATGTTAAAACCTCTAAATAACCTTATCCTATTTACCACCTACATGTCATTAATTATGTGTCTTTATTTATAACCTCTAGCCAGTTTTATTCTGGGAGTGCAATATCTAAAATTTCAACCTGTGTTAGACTAAAACTAGGAGTCATGAGTTTTCAAAGAAAAAAATATTGGTATCTTTCTTTATACTACATTTAGCTTTTATATCAATTATTCATTGTATTGCTATAAAGATGAGCAGATTATAAAATACAATGGAGTTAGAAACATTCTAAACTTCTTAATAGTATTAAAGGGGATAATCTAACAGCAATAAGATCCTTTGTCTCAAAACCCTAGGAGATTTTATTCAAAGAGTTATATCAAAAAAATTGACAAATAGCTACAGAAAGTCAAATCTTGCAAAAAAAAAAATGGATACCATCCATCATTACAATAGAGCTAGTGAACACCTACTGAGTCCCTGTTAAGCTGTATTATAAAAATTAAGTAACCTCTCTCACACTGCAGCTTCCTTCAGTGAAACTAATTGTTTAATGCTGAGTTAACTGGGAAACTGGCAAGTTAAACTCATAAATATATATTGGCTGCCAGGTATGTGCCTGGCAGTGTGCTGCAGAAACGGTGATAAGAAATAAACTTCATGCAAAATCCAAAGCAATGTTCATGTCTACAAAGCACATGTAATCTGACTTTCTTTTTCTGAGAAATTTGGAGTTAGCAAAATCTTCAGCAGAAATCCAGGGTGGCACAACATACTTTTTTGCAGTATCTGTTACTAACTCAGGATTCTTTCCAAAAATCAGTTCTGGGTATTCCCTGAAGATGGGCCTTTAAAGCCCCATCAGGATCATTAGCACGTGAATATAGCTACTATAAGAACAATAATTTCATTTCCGGTGAGAAGTTTTGTCCTAAAATTAAATAAACCAGGTGAGATCTCCCCAGAGAAGCAGATAAGAGCAACAGTCAGCTAGTGGCAGTTGTAGTCTGCAGCTACTGAGGACTGCAAAGAAAGTGACACCATACATCAAATCCCACACTGGCCCTGTGGGAACAACTAGCTGGAGAGATACAGACTGAAGGGTATGGCAAAGGACCAAGGGCTGGATCCAGTGGGAGTGCAGAGATAAGAGATCACAGGCAGCTGTGAACAATAAGCTGAAGGGTGACACTGTGATCCTGCAACTGAGTGTCCTTCCCAGTTGTGGGTGAAAACCTGAGAATTACACTGAAGGACTCCACATGGCTATGCTGGAGACTGCATTATAAAGATATCATCTTACAGGTCATTGGGTCACAAATCAGCTTTTACAAATTGAACTATAGTAATAATCATTATCTCTCTCATCATTGCAGTTAGCTATATATGACACAGGTTGAGAATTTAAAAGCCATTCCACTGTGAGTGGAATACTAACAGACAATGTGTATTTTTAAATCGATTTTACTTTTGTTTCATTTTGATATTTACAAAAAGTATTTAATTTTTCATAATTCTAAATAGTTTTCATTGTTGTTTTATGTTTTATTGAAAATAGATTATCCTCTCATACAAGATATCCCAGCCACAGTTTCTCTTCTCTCTACTCCCTGCAACCTCCACCTCCTCTCTCCTCCAGATCTACTCCCCCTACTTTTCTTCTTCAGAGAAGAGCAGGTCTCCAAGAGATGACAGCCAAACAGTACAAAACAAGATACAATAAGACAAGGCACAATCCCTCATATCTAGGCTGTAAAAAGCATTTTATTACTATATGTTTCTGTAACCACTCTGCTTTGCATAAACCCCATATCTTTTTATGACCAATCCATGTATTTTTTCTTCATTCTTACCTTATTTTCAATCTCTGTCCCTTTCTTCAGATCATATGCTTTTTACTATTTGGCTATTTCATTCCATATATGTATGTCTCATTCTATGTATATATGTATGTAGGATACTAACCAATGTAAATTTGGCATTTAATTTATTTTTTCTTTCTGGATTTTATTGCCTGTTGAAATACCACTACTTATTATTGTTATCTCTATTTCTCTTGCATCCCTAACCATGAGGCATATTCCACTGTCTTTGCTTCTTTTTACCTTGTAGTATTTTTCCTTTTATTTCTTTGACTATAATAAAATATATAATTCCCCATTCTTTTTTCCTATCCAATTCCTGTATGCCCTCCTTGGTTCCTTTTCAAAATATGTCCCTTCTTCCATTGATTGTTATTATGCATATATACATATATTCATGTATATATATATATATTTCTAAACAACCTGCTCAGTCTGTTTATGTTACTTTTATGGATATTTTCAGGGACGACCTTCTGATATTGGATCACCAATTAGTGTGCTCTTTCCTCAGGAAGACTATCTCTCCTATTCTCAGTATTTTTAGTGGTCTGTAGTACTTTGTGTAGGATTAAAACCTACTAGTGTTTCCTCCATCGACTTTGCAATGTCTGTTGTCCTTGTTCAATTCATTTTTAGGCATACATGTTGGCAAAACTGTATGGGAGAAGGTTCTGATGATAGTAAGAGACATAGTCTTGAAGAAAACTCCCTAGTACTCTGACTTTTATGATCATTATGACCCCTCTTTCCTAAAGTTTCCTAAGCCTTAAGTGTGTGAGTTGTATTGGAGATGTATCTATTAGGAGTAGGATCCTAAATCCAAAATTTTTATTGTTTATAGTTGTCTGTGATGGTTTCTGTCTATTGCAAAGGTGGGTTTTATTGATGAAGAATAAGGAATTCATATATCTCTGGCTTTAAATACAAAGATTGAGTATAGAGATTATTCTCATTTAGCAAATTGTTTGCTTTTGATTTTCTTCTAATAACCATGACTTGATTAGTCCTAGGTCGTTTTTCAAGTTTCCAGTACCTGGCATGATTGACTTCTTGTAAAATGGACCATAAGTCTAGTGAAAGAGCAGTTGGTTACTTCTAAGTTATGCACGACAATACTGTACCGACAGGGTTATTGAGCCATGCTGGTAATTGTTATGGTTACTAGGCATCATTTCTGGGTAAGAAGGACTGTTGCTTGCTTCCCTCCTCTGGAAGCTTGAATGGTGCATTCTGATACCATGAAAGTTTGTCCTTACAGAGGAAACATTCAGGACAGGTTCAGCTCCAGTGTGTCTCAGCTATGTGCCTAAAGTGCTGGGTATCTTCACCAGTATGGGTCTCTTCCACCTCTGGGAACAACCAAGTGCAATAGCAATAACTTGTATAAACATACATACTGGATTAGTGTAGACAACCATGACGGACAACTGAAAGGAGGGCTTCTCATCCCTGGTGTTTGGGTTTATTGTTAGGTGGTCTTTGACTCTTAGAAGGAACATTGTCAGTCCAGATGAGAAAATTTCTTTTAAACTATATATGTATATTTATGTATATTATAGATGTTAGGTTAATAAACAATAGCATCTTTCCTTATGAGTTTTCTTGACATCCCTCCTATTATTTTACCTCCTCCTTCCTTTCTTCTCTATTTATCTCCATCATCCTCATTAATCGGTGTTACAACATTTTTTTGTTACCATTTCCCTGATCATGTCACTTGTGCTTACTATTCCCCTCTCTGTTTAACCCTCAGCCCCCCACACAGCAAGTAGTTGTATTTTTTTTTTACTTTCCCAGTTTCTGCAATTACTCCAGGATATGTACTATTGTCTAAAGATTCACAGTTAGGAGCTATTATGGGAGAGAACATGAAACATTTTTCTTTCTGTGCTTGGGTTACCTCACTCAATATGGTCTTATTAACTCCATTCATCTACCTGCAAAGTTCGCTATTTCATTTTTTTTGTAACAACTGAATAGTATTCTAGAATATATATGAAACAGAATATGGTACCTTCTATTTTCTAGCTATTGCAAATAGAGCAGCAGTGAATTCAACTGAATGAGGGTCAATAGGGTAGAATGTCAAGACATTTTGGCATATCCAAATGAGTGATATAACTAGGTCATATGGTGGATTTATTTTTACTTTTTGAGAATTCTCCACATTTATTTACATAATGGCTGTAACAGTTTTCACACTAACAGTACATGAGTGTCCACTTTTCCTCAATTCCCTCCAGTATTTGTTGGCAGTCGTTTTGTTGACCTTATATTTTTTAACCAGGGTAGGATGAATTTTCAAGAATTGTTTTGATTTCTTAGCCATTTTTATCTTCCTTTAAGAACTTAATGTTCATGTCACATGCCCTATCTTAAGTGGGTTATTGATTATTTGATTCTATGTTTTTGTGTTTGAAAAGATTCTCTCTTATTCTGTGGGCTTCCTCTTCACCATGTTTATGGTTTGTTTCTTTATCTGTGCAGAAATATTTTAATTGCATGAAATCCCACTTGTCAATTTTTGGCCCTACTATTTGAGCAAAGGGTCTCCTTTTTAGAAAGTACTTTCATACATATTTATCATGGAGAGTACTCCCTTTTTTTCTAACAGGTTCAGTTTTCACATTTAAATCAAGTTTTATCCATTTGGAGTCAATTTCTTGCAAGGTGATAGATATGGATCTAATTTCATTTTCTGCAAATGGACATTCATTTTTCCAAGAGCCATTTAGTGAAGATACTTTCTTTTCTCTAGTCAGTGATTGTGGAATCTTAGTCAAATATTAAATAGTTGAGGTTAATGTTCACTCATCTTTGGACATTCAACTTTGCCTCTTTTTGTTTTCATTATTATTACTTGCTATATATTCTAAGTTCTGGATTGGTAATTCTACCAGCATTGTTCTGTTTGCTCAAGATGGTTTTGGCAATCTGGGATTTTTGTGGTTCCATGTGAAATGTGCTGTTGTTGATTATTTTTAAGATTGTATTTTAATTACATTTCTCCCTTGCTTACCTGTCAGAGGCCTTTGCAATATAGAGCCAGTGATAACTACTGTTGAGTTGTCAACCCACCAGATGGAAGATTCTCTGAAGGAGAAGAATCCCATTAAGGCAATGCTTGTGAGACCTCCAACTCTGAAAACTGTTTTTTCTGTCTGTAATTTCACCTGTGCAAAAGTAGCTATGGTGTCTCCCAAAATACCTGCATTGTAGTGTGTAATTTCATGTGACGTGTATATGTAATCTCATGATTACATCTCAACCTTATGGGCATATTATCCATGAATAGTCAGGAAGAAGTCTTCTTATTAAGCTGTGTAATTCTGATATATAGAAAACATACTAAGATATGCTTCATAACTAGACCTTTTGTCCCACAAGGACTGTAAGATGCTTAGAGACTACTCTGTCCTTTTCCTCAGACTTACACAAGAAAGAAGCAATTCTTTCCTGGTCTCAGACAAACTACACACAATTAGCTCATTTTCACCTCAGAGCATGTTCTAACTAGACTGAATGTTTCTGTAAATGGATCATTAAGTTAAAAACTTTACAGATATCCATAAGGACAAAGTCACATATTTCTAACCAAGGTTATTAACCCAAGGCATCCTAAAATACTATGCCAATTTCTATAACTAAACTTGGCTGATAACACAGGCCAGGGGTCACTCCCTAGTAAATTCTCTAGCAATTAACACCCTACACAAGCTTCTGATCTTACTTTATGATATAAAATTCAAGGTTCACCTAATTAATTATTGTTTAGGTCCCAAATAACAATCAATTTACCATGTCCAAAGAAAATTAGTTTTATATTTAGCTACTGCAGGTATAGTTTTACAACTAACCAGAGCTGCAAAGGATTGTCTGGTCTTGCAGCCAAAGTTAAAAGGTTCTCTTCTTTTTTGTGTTCTGGGGTTAGAAACAGGATAAGAGAATTTATTTTTAGGTTGGGACATTTTCAATGTCACTGCCCAGGAAAGTGCAAAGCACCATCTCCCCACCTCTGTGTTGCTATGGTAAATGGCTCTGATCCTTATCACTTACCCAAGGAATGCACCTTAACCATGAGTTGTAACTCTTGTAGCCTTTTTCCTTGCTGCCTCAAGCCTCTGGCAAAATGTGTATTTAATCTAGGTGAACAAAGAAGCAAAGGAGGATTGAAACAGAATTTGACCTAAACATAATTAGAGACAGTTAGAGCAAGGAAATTAGAACTGCAGAATAATAAAGAACATGATCAGAGCAGCGGATGTCTGAATTTATTGTGTACCCCTCAGATAGAAGACGTAAAGTTCATTTTTGCTATGCTGTGGATTTTCTCCTTGAACTCAAGGGATAGCTTTGGGAGCTGGTCTCACAAACTACAATACTTCCCTCTCTCCAAACCCACCCACATATCCTTCCCTGCTCTCCTTTAAATTCATGGCCTCTCTTTTCATCACTTGTTGTTGGGGCCATATATATTTGTATATTCATACATATTCCTAAATAAAACCTACTGAGTTCAAATAATGTTACTTGTCTGTATGTTTTAAGTACTTACCATTTAGTATGGGATAAACAATTGGTATACTATTCTTTGGAGAGGACTCCCTCTCCTGTCCCAAGCTTTCCTCAGTTGTCTGTGATTCTTTGGGGAGGGCTAACATCGTATGAGCTTTTCCCCATGCAGCTTGACATGTTATTTAACATTATCTCTGCTAAGATCATGTTTCTATAGCCATTTTGCTATAGAGTCTGATGTTATTAAAGGGATATCATTTCACAGCAAAGTCCATGATCATCTATCTTTTACATACTTTCTGCCCCCTCTTCTGATATGTTTGCTAAGCCTTAGGTTTGGGAGTGTTTTGCAGATGTACCCAGGTGACTGAGCACGACAACTTTATATACTGACTGGTTATAGTTTCTGTCGTGTTCTCTATTGATTGCAAAGAGAATTTTTCTTCAAGGAAGAGTGAAAATTATTCTTAGCTGTGGGTATAAGGAAAAACGTTTACAGGCTTTTCTTACAGATTATGTTGCTTTAGTAAATTAGTGGTTGTAGATTTTCCTCCAGTAACTATGATTTCACTATCACTGAATAGTTAGCAAGACTTTCAGTAGCAGACATGTTTTATTGTGTGTTGAAAGGGTCGGACATTCAAATATACAGACTTTGACTACAACCAAGAAACATGTGCCCCTACTGTGACAGTAGTACTATCATGCCATGGTGGTCATTAACATGGGTTCGTCAACATCAGAGCTGTGTGGAACTGATAGTTTTATCTCTCTTTTGAAAGCCATGTGTCATCCTCTGGTTCCAAAAAATATAGTTTTCAGAGAGGAGGCATTCAGAAGAGTTTCACCTCAGCAACGTTTGATCTATGTTTCTGAAATACTGGGTGTCTTGAACAATAGGAGATTGTTTTGTTTTATTTTATTGTTTTGGTTTTTTGTTAGGAGAGTGTTAGATACTGCTTCTATTTCACTAGGAGTTATAGGTCTGTTTGTATTCCTTATCTGATCCTTATTTAAAATAGTGGGTGATGTGTATCAAAAAATTATCTATTTCTTTTATATTTTCCTACTTGCTGGAGTAAGGCTTCTAAATATATCCTTATGATACTCTAGATTTCTTCAGTGTCTGTTACTATATGCATGTTTGTCTCTAATTTTTTAAGTTGTACCTTCTCCTTTTAGTTTATCTGGTGAAGATTTTATCAATCTTACTGTTTATCTTAAAGAACTAATTGGTCATTTCAATGATTTTTTATTTTATATGTTTATTTCTATTTGTTCAATTTCAGTCGTGAATTCATAATTTTTCTGTCTGCTCATATTTAATATTATTCTACTTTTTGTTCTAGAGCTTCTTAGTCTACCATTAAGTTAAGAATATGTGGTTATTATTATACCCAAGAAAAGTATTTGACTACATTTTAAAGACAAAAAATGGTGAGCACAAGACAAGAGAACTGATTACTCTTAAATCATCACCACAGTAAATACTTGAAGTAATACTATGTACAAGAGAAAAATAAATATATTCCTTGGGGCAAATTATATTACAGAAGTAACAAATGAGAAATATTAAAACAGCCAAAATGTTACAAATCAATAAAATGCCAGAATTAGTAGCTATTTTATAATAATAGTTATAAAAAGCAGTAATCACACTTACTATTCAAATGATACAGACTAGTAAATTGGACATTAAATCACAATTTAGAGCTAGTGAGGTGGCTAAGTTGATAAGTTATTTGAAGTACAATATGAGAATCAAATTATTTCCAAACCTTAGTATAAAAATGATGAGCATGGTAGCATTGCTGGGAGGAAAGAGTTGAAAACCCCTGGTGCTTTCTTGCCAGGTTATAGTAAAATTAGTAAGGTCAGCTTCAATGAGAGTTGATCTATGGATCAATGGAAGAAACAACTGACACAAACTACTGTCCTACACACACTACACACAGCAAACCACATTCTACTAAATAGGTTGAATAAAATGAAATAAAACAAGTTATAAAAATATTGAAATATTGAAGTCATTTCTGCTATTCTTTATGATTGCAATGAAAGACACTAGAAAGGAATCCAAAGGCAAAAATTAAAGACAATAAACAGTCTTATGAATTTATAATAACATACTCTAAGGTAATGAATTAATATACACAGACATATACAACACAAACACACACATGTATGTGCATCCCCCCATATACAGCATATTTACATACAAGCAAATATACAAACACACCTACAAATTCAGGTACCCTCTGTTTTCTGCTTCTAAGTAGCATTAAAAAGAAACACAGTATTGAAGTTGAATGATGGAAATAGACATTTCTTATACATAAAACTGTTAATCAATCAGGTAATATTTTCATAATATTGGATAAAATAAATTTATTTAATAAAATTAGGTAAAACAAGCAAATATGAAAGTTTATTACTTATTTTTTTATAAAATTAATTTGCCAGGTCATGGTGGTGCATGCCTTTATTCCCAGCACTTGAGAGGCAGAGACAGATGGATCTCTGTGAGTTTGAGGCCAGCCTGCTCTACATCAGCTAGTTCCAGGACAGGCTCCAAATCTACAGAGAAACCCTCTCTCAAAAAACGAAAAAAAAAATTTAAATACATATTTCTTACATAATTCATAATTTATTCCCAATTTCATACAAATATTACTGTATAAGAAGCCTAGATTATGAATGTGAATGACTTTATACCTCAAATTAAGCAACGTTCAAGTCATCCCAAAGAAAATGAAACAAGAAGTATCTGAGTTAAATGATATAGATCAAATGGAAATAACAGATAACCACAGAATATCCAATGTAGATATAGTAGAAGACATTCTTCTTAGCAACAAATGTATCTTCTTCTAAATAGATTGTATAAAATGAAATCAAGTAAGTCATAAGAATATAGAAGAAATACTGGAGTAATTTCTGGTGTTCCTTATCATTGCAATAAAACACACTAGAAAGAAACAGAAAGAAAAACTACAGAGAATAAACAGTCTTATGAAGATATAATAACATACTGCAAATTACTAAGTTAGGTATTCAAGTAATCAATGAAATTAATTCTTATAAATAACAGAAACTGAAAACACAACATATTCAGATCTACAATACACAATGATTACACTCCCAAGAGGGATATTTACTGTCACAGATGCCAACTTTATAATCTCATTAAAAAAGAAAGGGAGAAAGCTCAGGTGGTAAAGTGATTGTTTTGAAAGAAGGGGAACCCAGTTTGATTCCTAAAATCATGTGAAACTAAACAAAAGGCACAATAGCACAAGTTTGTAACCTCAATGCTAAGAGACATATAGGAAGATAATCTAGGGGCATCTGCAAGCCAGCCTAGATTATTAGTCTATCAGGAGCTCCTACAACAGTGAAACTCTCTCTCTCTCTCTCTCTCTCTCTCTCTCTCGCCCTCCACCTTTGTCTCTATCTCACACACACACAATGTGGATAGCACCTGATGAACAACAACTGAGGACTTCTGATATATATACACGCACATATATATGTATATATACATATATATGCATGCACACCAGCACATAGATATATACCCTAAGAACACAGAAACACACACAAGTATAAACACATACACAAACAAAAGTATGAAAGATGATCAGGGATTTGGAAAATGGATTCATTGCAAAAGAGCTTGTAATACAACCATAATGATCTGAGATCAAAATCCCAGACCTGATTTAAAAAGTCAGGCACAGAGACATGTTCCATTAATCCTAGTGCAGAGTGAGAAAAGACAGGGATTTCTGAGGTTTGCTATTCAGGTAGGTTGACCAAAATGAATTCTAGGTTCAGTGAAAGATACTGTCTAAAACTGTGAAACACAATTGAGGACAACAACTCATATTAACTATTGACCTTTACACACATGAAAACATATTTGTATGTGCACACATATACAAACTAATACATAAATAAACACATGAGAAAAAGGTTGATTAGATTTCAAATAAGTAGCTTACCAATGAACCTTAGGAATTGAACAAATAAGAACAAACCAAACCACAAAACCAAAGATAGGAAAAGCAAAGATCAAGGCATAAATTGCAGAAAAAAATATTAAAAAATGGAAAAGAACTCTGAATCAAAATGTGGTACTTAGAAAAGATAAATAATCCTAACGGACTTTTATCCAAATTACCAAATAAAAAAATATAGAATGAGTAAATTAATAAAATAGATTGAGAGAGAAATATTACAGTGCATGAGTAAACACAGAAAGCCAGTAAGATAGACTTTAAAATTTATATTCCAATGAATGTGGCAATCTAAAAGAATTGAATGGATTTGTAGTCATATGTGGCCTAAAAATTATAAAACTACACAGTATCAATTTCTCTAGTTTTATAACAATAGATGTGACTGAAACAGTTTGAAAAAAAATGCTAGACCCCCATGGATTCAGTTTTGCTTTTATTAAGACCTTTAAAAGAGAATTAAAATTGTTGGTTGTTGGTTCTCAAATACGTTAATATAATGAAAAAAGGGAAGTCCACAGAGAGAACAATTTACAAAGTCATTATTTTCATGGTGACTAAACCAGATAAAGGCACAACATGGAACCTGGTTACTATGGCTCTATAGAAGACAGGTATGATATGGCAATCATTCTTTTTGCTCAGAATTGTTTTGTCTCCAAAAGAAGTTCAAGTTGGTTTTCTCTGAAGGATGGCATTAGGGCTTTTATTTGATTGCAGTGAATCTACAGATTTTTTTAACAATATTGGTGTGGGAAGTCCTTCTGTATATGTTTTGTTTTATAGGTTAATGAATATAAAACTATAGTGGACCTGTGCATGGCAGAATAGAGGAAAGCAGAGAAATCTAAACTGAGTGCTGTGAGAAAGAAGGCTGTGTCAGCTAGATTCCATGTAGCCATGAGAGAGAAAAGACACAAGCTGTCTGCCGGAACCTTGCTGGTAGGCCACAAGCCTCATGGTAAAATATAAAACAGTAGAAATGGGTTAATTTAATACATAAAAGCTTGCTAGAAATATGGTAGAGTCATTAGCCAAACAATATTTTAAATAATGTAGTTACTGTGTGGTTATTTCTGGTCTGAGCTGCCAAGCAACTGGAAACAAACAAGCCTCCTACAACAAATTGGTGCTACAACATGTGCTAGCTAAATCCACATAAAACCTGAAGGGGTTTGGAAAGGATTTCTAGCACTAAAAAACAAAGTTTAGCTGCATTGTTTTTTATTCGATGGGCTTTGCTTGCTGGCAGCATGCTGCAGTACCTTTCAGAGAGGTCTTCTTGATTCGACAGCAGTAGCAAAAAAAAAAAAAAATCCAGCTAAAAAAAGGTTGCTTCCTGGGTCCTGCTGCCAGTGCAAATTCTTGTTCTTTCAGGAGGCTGAGCATTAAAATGGGGTTTGTGGGCTGTATGTGCTGCAAGTTACTTGGTGGCAGCATGGGCCAACTGGTTGTCAGAGTTGAGGTGGTAAGGAAGGCTTCCACACAGCAGTCTGAGAGTCATTGAAAGGACCTCCACCATTATGGACTGGGTGGAGCCAAAAGGCAAAGCAGCCTTTATCCTAGCCAATCTGCTTTAGCATTTTAAAAAGTGGTCCTAGTCAGAAAAGGAATACAGATGCATAATAGGACAATTTCAGACTTAAAAGACCTCTAAATGAAATACAGTATATTTAAAAATATATGTAAGCATGGGAGAGAGAGGAAAAAGAATATAGAGAGCTATAAAAGGAAGTAAATGGTTTTAAAAAAATAAAACAAAATCTTTAAAGAGCAGAGTAAACTTGGAGAAGAAGTAATAGGAGTAAAGAATATTAAGCCATGTAAAGATGGTATATACACAGAGAGTCAGGATTATGTGTACTATTGTGTTTTCTTTTAATTTTTTGACTGCTAAAGAGATACATATCCAGAGATATTTCACTCTATGGACTACAAAGTTAAACCAACATAAAGATATCTTGACTTCAGAATTTGGGTCTAAGGATTTATTTCTTTGGAAAAGAGGTCCATCTTTTGTTTCCTTCCAGACTAATGTGGTTTGATGTACCAAGATTCCCCTGAAAGATCATGATGGGTATACCCAAAAATTATTTTGTCCAACAAAAAGCAGGAAGAAATTTGGAGAGACCTATGCCCAAATTCCCAAATATTGTTAAATGTTTCCTTACATTTAAAGGGGGATATGCTATAGAGATTTGCATTGGTATGGTTCTTGCTCTATAGATACAAAATGTATGACAATTTTGTAATATGTATATTTCTGCTATTGATTAAGATATTATGTTTGTACAATTCATTTAAAAATATAATGTATAATTAAGAAAAATGGGTTAATAGATAATCATCTAATCAAACTTCTAGTCATATAAGTTAGGTTTTCTAAATATATAGGGATATATTTCAGTTAGATAGGTATTCTTCAAATCTTTCAGATACCTGCAGAATATGGAATTTAAAAAGTTTGAATAGCTGAAACACAGCTTGCTCCAATACTGAGAGGACCTAAGAGGTGAGTCAGTGGTCACAGGGCCCAACAGCAAAGCACTCTACTCTCTGGGACCTCCTCAATGGGACAAAACACAGGGGCCCCTCCCCAACATCCTCAGCTTTTCTAGCCACCCCACAGAGAGTTTTCCTGCAGCTGGGCTATTCCCCAAACCACTCCGCCCCCAAATCCACCTGTTTGCCTGTTAGGTCTGTGGAACCCTGAAAGACAGCTTGTGCCAATACTGAAAGGACCTAAAAAAGCAGACCAAGAAAAACAACAAAATACTCAGACAGCCACAGCAAGAATTGGAGTAAGATGCCAAGACTATGATGGTCTCATTTGAAGGAAGAAATGGGTAGGCGCCAATGCAAGAATTCCTCCAACATCATAAAAAGCAATATGCTAACACCAGAACCCAGTGGACACACAACAGAAAGACTTGATCATAGTAACACAAAAGAAGTAGAAGAAAACGACTTTAAATGTAACTTTATGAAAATAATGGAGACCTATAAAGAGGAAGTTAAAAAGTCCCTTAAAGAAATGGAAAAGAAGACAAACAAAAACTTGAAAGAAACTAATAACTCCCTCAAATAAACCGAAGAAAACCAAGAAAAAGCAATGAAACAGGTCAAAGAAATAGTTCAAAACTTGAAGATAAAAATGGAGGTGATAAAGAAAACAAAAACTGAGGGAATTCTGGATATGGAAAATCTGGGTAAATGAACAGAAACTACAGAGACAAGTATAACCAACAGAATACAAGAGATAGAAGAAAGAATCTCAGGCAATGAAGATACTATAGAGGATAGACTCATTGGTCAAAGAAAACATTAAATCCAATAAATTCTTAACACAAAACATTCAGAAAATCTGGAACACCATAAAAAGTTCAAACCTAAGAATAGTTGGGGTAGAAGGAGAAAAATTCCAGAACAAAGGCAGAGAAAATATATTCAACAAAATTATAGAGGAAAACTTTCCCAACCTAAAGAAGAATGTCCCTATGAAGGTTCAAGAAGCTTACAGAACACCAAATAAACTGGTGTAAAATAAATCCTTTGCCATATAACAATCAAAACAGAAAATATACAGAATAAAGTAAGAATATTAAGAGCTGCAAAGGAAAAAGGTCAAGTAGCATATAAAGGTAAACCTATCAGAATCACACTTGACTTCTCAGTGGAAATCATGAATGCCAGAAGATCCTGGATAGATATGCTGCAGACACTAAGAGACAATGGATAAAAGCCCAGACTACTACACCCAGCAAAGCTTTCATTCACCATAGATGGAGAAAACAAGATATTCCATGAGAAAGGCAGATTTAAACAATATGTATTCACAAATACATCCTTTCAG
Organism: Ondatra zibethicus; assembly: GCA_004026605.1. NCBI lineage: Eukaryota > Metazoa > Chordata > Mammalia > Rodentia > Cricetidae > Ondatra > Ondatra zibethicus. The sequence goes on from PVIU01015568.1 coordinate 28,921, forward strand.
AAAGTACTAGAAGGGAAACCTCAACCCAAGGAAGCTAACACCAACAATAACACAGAATCCGATATACCCCCCAACAGAATAACCCAAATAAGGAAGCACACAAACACAACTACCAAAAAAATTATTGGACTTAACAATGACTGGTCATTAATATCGCTTAATATCAATGGGCTCAAATCACCTTTAAAAAGACACAGGCTAAGAGAATGGATATGGAGTCAGGATCCAGCCTTCTGCTGTTTACAAGAAACACACCTCAACCTCAAACACAGACACTACCTTAGAGTGAAGGGTTGGAAAAGGTTTTCCAATCAAATGAACCTAAAAAACAAGCAGCTGTGGCTATCATAATATCTAACAAAATTGATTTCAAACAAAATTATTCAGAAGAGACAGAATAACACTTCATACTCATAACAGGAAAAAGTAATCAAGATGAAGTCTCAATCATGAATATCTATGCCTCTAATACAAGAGCACCCACATATGTAAAAGAAACATTACTAAAACCTAAAACATGCATCAATCTCACACTTAATAATAGGAGATTTCAACACACCCCCCCCTTCCAATGGACAGGTCAAGCAGAGAGAAACTTAACAGAGAAATAAGAAAACTAACAGATACAATGAATCAAATGGATTTAACAGACATATACAAAACATTTCACCCAAACAAAAAAGAATATACCTCCCTATCAGCACCTCTTGCAACCTTCTCTAAAACTTATCACATACTTGGTAACAAAGCAAACATATACAGATACAAAAAAATTGAACTAATCCCCTCTGTCTTATCAGATCACCATGGAGTAAAGTTAGAATTTAACAACAATAATCCCAGAAAGCCTACACTCTTATGGAAACTGAACAGTCAACCTGGGTAAAGGAAGAAATAAAGAAAGAGTTAAAGTCTTCCTTGAATTTAATAAAAATGAAAGCACAACATACCCAAACCTATGCGACACTATGAAAGCAGTGCTAAGAGGAAAGTTCATAACACTAAGTGCAAACATAAAGAAAGCAGAGAAAGCACACATTAGTGACTTAATGGCACACCTGAATACTCTAGAAAAACAAGGAGCAGACTCACCCAGGAGGAGTAGAAGACAGGAAATAATAAAATTGATGGCTGAAATCAACAAAATAGAAACACAAGAAACAATATGGGGGATCAATAAAACAAAGAGCTGGTTCTTTGAGAAAAATCAACAAGATTGACAAACCCTTCTCCAAAGTAATCAAAGGGCAGAGAGAGAATATCCAAATTAACAAAATCAGAAATGAAAGGGGGTTGTAACAAAAGAGACTGAGGCAATTCAGCGAATCATTAGGACAAACAAAAGAAATGGATAATTTTTTTTTAGATAGATACCATATACCAAAGTTAATCAAGACCAGGTAAGCAATTTAAATAGACCTATAAGCCACGAGGAACTAGAAGTTGTGATCAAAAATCTATTAATTTAATCCATCATATAAATAAACTGAAAGAAAAAACAATATGAACATTTCATTAGATGCTGAAAAAGCATTTGACAAAATTCAACACCCCTTTATGATAAAGGTCTTGGAGAGATTAGGGATATAAGGATCATACCTAAATATAATAAAAGCAATGTACAGCAAGCCGACAGCTAACATCAAATTAAATGGAGATAAACTCAAAGCGATTCCACTAAAATCAGGAACAAGACAAGGATGTCCACTCTCTCCATATCTTTCAAAGATTGTCCTTCTTGAAGTTTTAGCAACAGCAATAAGACAACATAAGGAAATCAAGGGATTCAAATTGGAAAGGAAGAAGTCAAACTTTCATTATTTGTAGATGATAAAATAGTGTACACAAGTGACCGCAAAAACTCTACCAGAGAATTCCTACAGCTGACAAATAACTTCAGTGATGTGGCAGGATACAAGATCAACTCAAAAAAATCAGTAACTCTCCTATACACAAAGGATAAAGAAGCTGAGAAGGAAATCAGAGAAACATCGCCTTTCATAATAGCCACAAATAGCATAAAATATCTTGGGCTAACATTAACCAAGGAAGTGAAACACCTATTTGACAAGAACTTTAAAGCTTTGAAGAAAGAAATTGAAGAAGATACCAGAAAATGGAAAGCTCTCCCATGCTCTTGTACAGATAGGATCAATATAGTAAAAATGACAATCCTACCAAAAGCAATATATAGATTCAATACAATCCCCATCAAAATGCAAGCACAATTCTTCACAGACCTCGAAAGAACAATAATCAACTTCATATGGAAAAACAAAAAACGCAGGATAGTCAAACAATCCTATAAAATAAAGAAACTTCCGGAGGCATCCCCATCCCTGACATTAAGTTCTATTACATAGCTACAGTAATGAAAATAGCTTGGTATTGGCATAAAAACAGAGATGTTGACCAATGGTATCAAATTGAAGACCCGGATATTAAACCACACTGTAGGCCCATATTTTTCTACATGGTATAACAGCCAAGTTCTCAGGCCATGGTTAGTTTCCAAGGCAGCTGCTAACCTGCCAGACCACCTGTGGCTACCTAACAAAAGACTCAGAATGGACTGCTCCTTCTCTTTTGTTATTCTGTAGATCGCCTGAGAAGAGGGGTGGATTCCAAGCTGGTGACTGAGTTGCAGGTGTGACTGTACTTCCATGTCCCCCAGAAACAGAATATTAATAAGCTTATACCTTGGTTTATCTGGGGGAACAAAAGGTATTTGAATAATAAATGCAGGGGATCTTCAGGAATGAAGGAAACCTGAGACTCCCTTCCGATATTGCTGTGTGAACTGAGTCTCATTTTTTCCTGTGCCTCCACACCGGTCTACTTAGGGAAAAGTAGTTTTATGATGGGGCATTATACCCCAACATACTGGCACCCAATGTGGGGATGACTGCTGAACCCCAAGAAATGCCAGAGAAAGGACCAGAAGTATGGAGGAGATTGTGAGGAAACTGCGAGAAAAAAACCTCACCACATGTGGATACATGAGTAGTGAGCGCTCAGATAATAAAGCAGGACAGTAAAATTGGGAGTAAAATTTGTAAATATAGAAATATGGGACAGGAAAAAGCAATTGAATGGTTATACAGTTGATTGAAGATATATTAAAAGACAGAGGAGAGAGAGTACAGCAGAATCAGATACAAGATACAAGATTTTTTAAAATTCATAGAGGAGATATACCCTCAGTTTTCCAAGCCCAGGGCCTTAGATGTTGCAGTATGAAAAGAAGTAGGAATGAGAATTCAACATCATTATTGTAATTATAGACCAAAAAGCATCCCTGAAGATACACCTTATTTCTGGATGCTAATAAAGGAAAGGTTGGACTTAAATCATGACCAGCAGGAGATAGTTCCATCTGCACCACCTGAAGAGTTGCTAGATACTCTTTTGGAACAGAGCAGTTATAATAGTTCAGAGACTAATGATTCAGACCATAAAAGGGAGTCTTCATCTCTCTCACTAGCAAACAGCAGCACTGAGAGACAGAGACATGAGGACAGGGTTCAGAAAGAAATAAAAGGCTTGAAAAGGATGGTAACCTCACTATCATGCAGATTAGGAACTATGCAGGTACAGGATTCTTGTTAGAAGAGCAATAACCTTCCTACAGTAATAGCAGGTTTAGATCCGCCCACAGTTCAGAGTACACCAAATGTAAAGCAGAGGCATAACAAAAGCAGTAAATCTCCTCTATAAGCTTGTATCAGAGAAGCCACTAGCAGAGGAGAAGAGATGCAAGGATTTCAATTGTTTCCAGTAATGGACCAGAGAGAAGTGCAAGAAAATCTGCTTAGAGTACATACTCCTATATCATTTAAGTTAGTCAAATAATTAAAAACTGCTTATGCTCAGTACAGCTCCATGGCATCCTTTACCCAGACACTGCTGGAAAATATAGCTGTAGAAGCTCTGCCACCAGCAGATTGGCAGCAGATAGCCAAGGCTTGCCTGTCAGGAGGAGATTATCTATTATGGAAACCAAATTTACAGAACAGTGTCAGGCCACAGCTGAGAGAAACAGGGCTCAGCAAATCCTATTTCGTATGAGATGCTTGCAGGTGAGGGACCTTATGTGGGAACAAATCTCCAGTTACAATATGATATAGCAGCATATATCCAAATTAGTGCAGCGGTCAAGAAGGCCTGGTATAAGCTTCCATCATCAAAAGAACAGACTGAGGAGTTATCTAGTATAAGAAAAGGGCCAAATGAGTTATTTCAGGATTTTGTTTCCAGACAAACACAGGAATCTAATAGGTTGATTGATTAGAGACTTAGAAGCAGGACAGATAATAATTAAACAGTTAGCATTTGAGAACACCAAGCTGTATGCAAAGTGACTATAAGACCTTTTAAGAAATTATATCTGAATTTGCTCAGATATTGGCCAATCATATACACAAGGAATGGACTTATCTGCTGCCTAACTGGGAAAGACAATTAATAATGTCTTATCCCAGCAGAAAGACCTAGCCTTAGGGAGAACGCAAGCTACAGGAATACCTGGAGGCTATTTTGGATGCAATCTTAAAGGGGCATCAGGTCAGACAATGTCCTGATAGAAGAGTAAGACTGAGGACGAGAAGAGAACCAGGATTGTGTAGGAAATACAGGAGAGGAAAGCATTGGACTAGTGAGTGCAGATCAAAAAGAGATGATCTAGGAAATGCCCTTTTGGGAAATGAATGCAGAGACCAGCCTCAGGCCCTGAGACAGAATTATAGGGCAAACCAGCAATCTGTTCCCCCACAAGGAAATCTATAGACCACCTTTTCAGAAAAACCCCAGGAAGGACAGGGCTCGACTGTAACATGAGGGGCCTGGTTGGTTTCTGTCTTCCCACCAGGTCCCACAGTCATTAGGTCCCAAAGAAAATGACACAGAGAGTCTATATTAATGATAAATTGATTGGCCCATTAGCTCAGGCTTCTTATTAGCTCTTACAGCTTATATTAACCTATTATTTTTACCTATCTTAGCCACATGGCTCAATACATTTTTCAGCGGGGCAGGTCACATCCTGCTTCTTTGGTGGTCTGGGCAAGAGTGCGGGGGAGCTTCCTTCTTCCCAGAATACTGTTCTTCTGGCCCCACCTTTACTTGCTGTCTGGTTTTTCCACCTATATTTCCTGCCTGGCCAATCAGTGTTTATTTAAAACATGATTGACAGGATACAGACAATTCCCCACACTACTTCCCCCTCTTTTTTAAAAAATAAAGGAAAATATCCATAGTCCATTTTTAGGGAATGTGGGCATAGTATTCCAGGCTACTTCTGGCTGGTCAGGGGGCACTGACAATCTTATAGGGACCTAAAGAAAATTTAGAGTTATGATCAAGTCCTGACTGGAGTATCCTGTGAGGCTTGATCATCTCAGGGAACAGTGTTGAACCTGTTCTAGATGTAGACTCTGTCATCTGGGCTATCTGTTCCTACCAGAGATATCTTAGGTGGTCTTCCTTGAACAAACCTGAGTTTTCTTAACTCAGAATGAATCCACAGCTTCTCATTTCCTGTGGAAACAAAAGCAAAATCTCTTCTCCAAAGTAACATATCTTTTGACTTCACTTTTGAAGTCAAGGTATTTTCAAAATACCTATCTTGAATTTATTCAGAAGCATTTATAAGCAAAAGTTTCATGTTACAGAATGGTGCCCAACGTGGGGCCTGAACCCATGACCCTGAGATTAAGAGTCTCATGCTCTACCGACTGAGCTAGTCGGGCAGGACAGAAACCCCAATGAGCAGGCCCTCATGCTAGAGGATGGCGCCTACGTGGATAACTGTATCCACAGAAAGCCTGAGAAAGCTTGGGAAAGAATAGAGTAAAGCATGTTTTCTTGGTAGCATCAATTTCTCGGGTCTGCTCTGCTTGCTAGAGACAAGCACTCACTCTCATCTAAGAGAGGCTTCCTCACTCAGCTTTAGCTACAAAACCCTGCAGCTCTTTAAGAGGTCCTGCCAAGAAACACTTAAATAGTTTTGATAAAAAGCTGACCACAGGCTTTTTAGTTTTCAGCTGTAGCAGGAAAAAGGCTGCACCGTTTTAAAATGCCAACTTTTTGAGCCATCGTGCCAGCTTGCCAGTCAGTGCAAACTCTGACTCTTTCAGGCAAGCAGTCTGACTACTATGAAGCATTTGAGTGTTGTTTCTGAGCACACTGCTGCAGCTAGCTTGCTGGAAGGGACCTGGAAATGCCATAGAGTTGTGGTAATAAACATGGCTACAGCCAATACCTCAGCCATGAGGCTGAAATCTCAGAAAGCTAAGAATTGGGCTGGATCCAGCCATCAAAACCACGGCTTTTATCTTACCCATATAGCTTGGTAAATTCAAGACTCATGTCGTTGGAAAAAGAGAGATATACAGTAAAGAGATATTCAAAAAAACCTCTAAATGGTTTACATTTTGTTAAATATATATACAGGCTAAAGATTAAAGTCCTTAAAATAAAAAAAAGAAAGAGAGTAGTTGGGTATGTTGGTACACACCTTTAATCCCAACACATGGGAGGCAGAGGTAGATGGACCTCTGTGACTTCAAGGTGTGGTAGCACACACCTTTAATCCCAATGCCTGGGAGGCAGAGACAGACAGTCTCTGTGAGTTCAAGGTGTTGTAGCACACACCTTAAATCCCAGCACTGGGTAGGCAGCGACAGGCAGATCTCTGTGAGTTCAAGGATAGCCTGGTCTACAGAGGGAGTTCCAGGATAAAGATACACAGAGAACCTGTCTCAAAAGGCCAAAAGTTAAAAGTAAAAATAAAAGAAATAGAGGTTAAAATAAAGAGACATGAAGATGGAAAATACACAGAAAATCTTGATACTGTATGTTATTGTGCTGTCTTTGAATTCTTTGAATGCTGAGGAAGGAGCAACAGCAGCTAAAAGACTTTTGTTTATAAATGCTCCTGAATTAACCCAAGGAAGGTATTTTGAAAATACCTTGACTTCAAAATTGAAGTCAAAAGGTATGTTACTTTGGAGAAGAGATTTTGCTTTTGTTTCCACAGGAAATGAGAGGCTGTGGATTCATTCTGAGTTAAGAAAACTCAGGTTTGATCAAGGAAGACCACCTAAGAAATCTCTGGTAGGAACAGATAGCCCGGATGTCTGAGTTCTACATCCAGAACAGATTCAAGATTCTGCCTGAGATGTTCAAGCCTCACAGGATACTCCAGTCAGGACTTGATCATAACTCTAAATTTTCTTTAGGTCTCCATAAGATTATCAGCACCCCCCAACCAGCCAGAAGTAGCCTGGAATACTATGCCCACATTCCCTAAAAATGGACTATGGATATTTTTCTTTGCTTAAAAAAAAGAGGAGGAAGTGGTGCAGGAGAATTGTCTGTATTCTGTCAATCATGATTTAAATAAATGCTGATTGGCCATTAGCCAGCATGTATAGGTGGGACAACCAGACAGGAAATAGAGGCAGAACAAGGAGAATAGGAGAATTCTGGGAAGCAGGAAGCTTTCTCGGCACTCCTGCCCAGAACACCAAAGAAGCAGGATGTGACCTGCCCTGCTGAAAAAGTTACTGAGTCATGTGGCTAACATAGATAAGAATAATGGGTTAATATAAGCTACAAGAGCTAATAAGAAGCCTTAGCTAATGGGCCAATAAGTTTAAAAATCTTCTGAAGACCTCTGTGTGATTTTCTTTGGGTCTAAATGGCTTTGGGAACTGGGCAGGCCAGAAACCCCAGTTTTGGCTCCTGGAGTCATTGATTTGGATTTTGAAGGAGAGATCATAGTGATGACTCAATCACCAAATGGAGTATCTTTAGTAAAAGCAGGTCAGAGGCTTGCACAATTAATTTTACTTCTGGCTGTGCAAACCAATAATCAGAGTAAGAAAAAAAAAGAGAGGAAAGGACAGTTTTGGTTAATCTGATATATATTGGGTACAAGCCATAGGTCCTCAGAGACCAGAACTCACTTTTTTTATAAATGGAAAAATATTTTCTGGCCTTCTAGATACTGGCGCAGATATTTCAGTTATAACCACAAGCCAGTGGCCTTCTATGTAGCCAAAAACAGAGACTATTACAGAGCTACAAAGAATTTGTCCAAAGAACTTCATTGGAAAGATAGGGAAGGCCATGAAGGAACTTTTAAGCTGTATATTATTCCTTATTTACCTGTGAATTTATAGGGCCGAGATATTATGTCCAGAATGGGAGTATATTTATATTCCTCCAACACAGCTGTTACTAATCATATGTTTCAACAAAGATTATAACCTAATCAAGGTCTAGGCAAGAATAATATGTGTCCAGATATGTTAACAGAGCTTTTTAAAGATTTTATGTTCAATGGAATATTATACATAAGAGTGGTATTCCTTATAATCCTCAAGGGCAAGAAATTGTGGAGCGTCCACATAGCTCCTTGACAACACAACTCCAAAAGATAAAAGCAGGGGAGTTGTATCCTCAGATGCCACACAATGCCTTAAATCATGCACTGTTTATGTTAAATTTTCTAAATATGGATGTCCATGAGTGATCAGCAGTGGACAGATTATGGCATAATAGTACAAAGGCCACCTTTGCTAAAGCAAAGTGGAAAGACCCTTACATTGGAATATGGAAATTGCCAGACCCCATATTAATATGGGGTCGAGGGCATGCTTGTGTTTTTTTCTCAGGGTGAAAATTAAGTGATATGGCTTCCAGAGTGATTGATTTTGTGCATTCAGCAGAAGAATACCAGACCTGATGACAACATAGCTGATAATGGCCCAGCAAGAGAAACAGAATACGAAGAGATCAAGGAGGAACCTGTGATCCAACTTTCCCAACCCTCACAGAGAGGAATGCCTGATTCAGGACTTATAGTTGCCACCACTCTACACTGCAGGGTACCATTTTGTCTCCAGAGACTTTGAACAAAGAGACCCTGCTGAGATAACCTGACTACAATGTCTGCACTTGCTGTAGTTTGAACCTGTTTGCTTTAGAACTAAAATAGACTGAACATTTGAGTGTTTTTAATTTCTGAGACACAGAACTCATTTTGATTAAAATATTAAACCTAAGATATAAAGACCTAAGCATTCCCATCGGGGAAAGGGAGACTCAAAATAAGAATTGACTAAAACCCCTCTTCACTTAAAAAGGGGGCAGACTAAGGGCTTAACAGCTGCTCAGAGACTGAAACTGGTATTTAATAACAACAAATGTTATTGTTCTTTTACCAGTAGTGACCTGATATTTTCAACTTCAAATAAGATGATGAGAAAAATTGGTATTGACCAATAATGTAAAGAACAATGGTACTGACCAAAAAGAGATTTGAAAAAGTTGGTATTGAATGACAATACTAAGGATTATGGTACTGACAAAGATATTTGGCGAGTTGGTATTGACCAATTGTTGTCATCTGGCTGCCAGTGAGGCTCCACCCCTGGGTCCAAAAGGCAGCCTCTTGGGGGCGTGACCCATGCGCGCTCATGCGTGGCTATCCCCACCCCTGTGTGCATGTGCAAGGCGTGGGTGGCCCGCCATCTGTGTCACCAGCGTCTGACGTAACTACGCATGTGCAGGGCGTAGCTCTGCGTTGCTAGCGTCTGACGCACCTACGCGAGTCTGTCCATGTGCAAAGCGGCCTTTAAAAGTCAGAGGCGCCATTCCCCCGCTCTCTCTCCTCCCCCTCTCCTCACGTTTTCCTCGGGCCATGAGCACACCCCTCCTAATAAACTCCTGCGTGGGTTCGTTTGTGTCTCGTGTCTTTCCTACTCGCGCCAAAAGTACAACACCAACAATGCTAAGAATTATGATTTTGACTTGTTGTGGTTGGCAACTACTGAAAAAAGTTTGAGACACACTGTAAATGTTGGGAATTGATGCATATGCTAAGAATTTTAGATTTAAGAGATACTCTAAACCAGCGGGGGGAAAAAACATTTTCAACTCAGTCGATTCTCTTCTCCTTTAAGTAGGGACTCTAGCCTTTGGGAACATGATTATTCATAAAGTGTTACAATTTATCCTGACAAAAAGTATGGCTACAAGACACAGGCCCCTAAAGTATATGTCTCTCCACTAATCTCTTTTCTTTACAGAGATCAGCAGTCAATGATGGGTTTGAAGCTTCTTCTCCCCAGATGTCTAAGACAGGAGCTCGCATATATCAATGTCTGTTCCAAAGACAGAAAAATTTGGGTAAATGAAGAGGTCTTGCCAGGTGTGATCAATCAGTCCTGTTGCAGAAGCACAGGTTTTATTAAAATTAATAAAAGAGAGTGGACTGTAGGTCCATATTTTTCTACATGGTATGACAGCCAAGTTCTCAGGCCATGGTTAGTTTCCAAGGCAGCTGCTATCCTACCAGACCATCTGTGGCTACCTAACAAAAGGCTCAGAATGGACTGCTCCTTCTCTTTTGTTATTATGTAGATCACCTGAGAAGAGGTGTGGATTCCAGGCTAGTGACAGAGTTGCAGGTATGACTGTACTTCCATGTCCCCCAGAAAGAGAATATTAATAAGCTTCCACCTTGGTTTACCTGGGGGAATAAAAGGTGTTTGAATAATAAATGCAGGGTATCTTCAGGAATGAAGGAAGCCTAAGACTCCCTTCTGATATTGCTGTGTGAACTGAGTCTCATTTTTTCCCGGGCCTCTGCACCAGTCCAATTATGAAAAAGTAGTTTTATGTTGGGGCATCAGACCCCGACAAAACAGACCTATGAACACCTGCTTTGCCGGGTGATGGTGGCACATGCCATTAATCCCAGCACTAGGGAGGCAGAGGCAGATGGATCTCTGTGAGTTCGAGACCAGCCTGGTCTACAAGAGCTAGTTCCAGATTAGGCTCCAAAGCCACAGAGAAACCCTGTCTTGAAAAACCAAAAAAAAAAAAAAAAAAAAGAAGAAGAAGAAGAAGAAACACCTGCTTTTTGACAAAGAAGCTAAAGATATACAATGGAAAAAGAAAGCATCTTCAACAAATGGTGCTGGCATAACTGGATGCCAACATGTAGAAGAATGAAAATAGATCAATATCTATCATCATGCACAAAACTCAAGTTCAAATAGATTAAAGACCTCAATATAAATCTGACCACACTGAACCTGATAGAGGAAAAAATGGGAAGTAGCCTTTAGTGCATGGGCACAGGAGATCACTTCCTAAATATGACCCCAGTAGCACAGAGAATAATAGCAACAATAAATAAATAATTGGGACCTCCTAAAACTCAGAAGCTTCTGTAAAGCAAAGGACACTGTCAATAATACAAAGGCAGCCTATTAAATGGGAAAACCAACATTGGACAGAGAACTGATCTCCAAAATATATAAAGAACTTAAGAAATTAGACATTAAAATTCTAAATAACCCAATTTAAAAATGGGGTACTGAACTAAACAGAGAATTCTCAACAGATGAATTTCAAATGGCCAAAAGATACTTAAGGACATGTTCAACATCCTTAGCTATCAGGGAAAGGCAAATAAAAACAACTCTGAGATACCATCCTATACCTGTCAGAATGGCTAAGATCAAAAACGCATAATGATAGCTTATGCTGTATAGGATATGGAGTAAGGGAAACACTCATCCATTGCTGTTGGGAATGCAAACTTGTGCAACCACTTTGGAAATCAGTATGGTGGTTTCTCAGAAAATTGAGAATCAACCTACTTCAGGATCCAGTAATATCACTTTTGGGAATATACCCAAAAGATGCTCAATCATACTACAAAAGCATTTGTTGAACTATGTTAATAGCAGCATTATTTGTAATAGTCAGAACCTGGAAACAACTTAGATGCCCCTCAACTGGAAGAATGGGTAAAGAAAATGTGGCACATTTACACATTAGAGTACTATTCAGCAGTTAAAAACAATGACATATTGAATTTTGCATGCAAATGAATGGCATTAGAAAACACTAACCTGAGTGAGGTAACCCAGACCCAAAATGATGAATATGGTATATACTCACACATAAGTGGATATTAGTCATTAACAAAGAACATTGAGTTCATGATCCCAGAGAAGCTAAGTAATAAGGAAAACCCAAAGAAAAACAACTGGGAATTGGAAACAGACAAGGTGTCCTGAAAATATTGGGAACATGGGGATGGGGGTAGAAGGAATGGGAAAAGGGGAGGGTTGAGGAGAGCTTGAGGGAATTGGATAGTAGTGACGGGGGAAGGACAGATATGAAAGCAAGAAAAGATATATCTTGATTGAGGGAGCCATTATGGGGTTAGCAAGAAATATGGCTCTAGAAAAAAAATTTCCAGGAATCTGCAAGGATGACCCCAGCTAAGACCCTAAGCAATAGAGGAGAGGGTGCCTGAACTGGCCTTGCACTGTAGTCAAACTGATGATTATCCTATATATCACCATAGAACCTTTTATTCAACAACAGATGGAAACAGAGGCAGAGAGCCAAAATAGAGCTCTGTACTGAGCTCCCAAGGTCCAGTTGAAGAGTGGAAGGAGTGAGAGTATGAGCAAGGAAGTCAAGAACATGATGGGTTCTCCCACTGAGACAGTTTACCTGAGCTAATGGAAGCTCACCAATGCTAACTCTGCTGGGAATGAATGAGCATGGGATGACACTAGTCCCTCTGAATGTGGTTGAGAGCTGGGGCAGACTTAAAGGCCACTGACAGTGGCACTGGGATTGTCTCTACTGCATGTACTGGATTTTTGGGATCCTGTTATCTTTGCTCAATCTCGATGTAGTGCAGATGGGCCTTGGACATTCCTCAGGGCAGGGTGCCTTGCCCTCTCTTAGGATTGGAGGGTTTGGTGTGGGAGGGTTGCAGAGGGAGTGGAAGAAGGGAAGGGAGTGGGAATTTGGGTTGGTATTCTTATAGTAATAAAATAAAGTAAAATAATAATAATAATAAAAATATTTTAAAGAACTGAAGTAACATTAAAACATAAAAAAATAAAATGTTGGCATAACTTAGGTATTTTCATGACATGAGATACATCAGTCCCTGGCTGCACCAATTACTTCAAGAGGAAGATGGGCATCAAAGAGGCTTCTTACGGAGTTTGTTACCCATTTGGGCAAGACACTGTTCTTGCCCAGACCGCTTGATGTTATGCTGTATGAATTGGACATGCAGGACCCACAGAGAAATGACTGCTAAACTTGCCTAAGGGTGAGACTGTCCTTTTGGGTTCCTGCTTCATAAAAGAGTCTGCAGAACATTCTGCAGTACATAGAAGAAAGCAGCTAATGAACTTTGCCAATGCAAGGAAGAACAGATCTTCAGATTTCCTGCTTCATGGAAAAGTCTGCTAGATATTATGGGCCTGTAGGCTGAAAATGATGCTCCAACAATACAGAAGAGCTTTGGGTGACTGTCTGGGCAGTGAGATATCTCTGTCAATTCTAGAGTTTTAGAAGTTGCTTGCAATGCACTTCCTGTTAACTTAGATAATATTATATCTTTCTGGAATCTTTGATGGCACTGAATAGATACTTATAACTATAGTTTTCCTTAGTTCTAATAAAAGATAAAGTATATATAAATGTTAGAACTGTAATTCTTGCTTGATACCTATTTTGTTATATGTTATTTTATTATGTTAATTTTAAAACCCTCCCTTTTTTAAAACAGAAGAAGAGAAATAGCATGAGAAGCCTTTCTGTATATGTGTTGCTTTTGTTGGTTAATGAGTAGGAAGCTGTCTTGGGCCTGCACATGGAAGAATAGAGGTAGGTGGGAAAATCTAAACAGAAGGCTGGGAGAAAGAAGGCAGAGCCACAGAGATGCGAAGTATCCACCAGAGGGGAAAGACACAAGCTGTCAGCCAGAAACTTGCCAGTAGATCATGAGCCTCATGCTAAAATATAAAATAATAGAAATTGTTTAATGTAATATGTAAGAGCTCTCGAGAAATACGGTAGAGTCATTGGCCAAGCAGTGTTTTAAATAATATAGTTTTTGTGTGTTTATTTTGGGTCTGAGCTGCCAATTAGCCTGGCACAAACAAGCATCCTCCTACAACACAATATAACCATTTTCACAATAATAATACTTTTCCAAGAAGGTGGACAATCTTTTTATCTGCCAATCTTTTGAACTCTTTCTTGAGTATTTAACATATCCATTGTCAATTGTATTTATATTTTTTGCTACATTTATTCCAAGGAAAAAATATTAATTAATAGATAGCTAAAGCAGTTCTGAATTATTTTAAATGGTGCACTTCTGGTCCTCTTTCTCTGTAGATTTAGGCATACAGGAAAAATAACTATTTTGAGTGTTGATGCTTCCCATCATGATAGGTGGATGCAAATAAAGCAGTCCCACATCAGCTCAGAATTAGGTATAATAAAGGGTTCTTTATTTAGGGAGGGAATTAAAGATCAACAGATCTCATTCTTGGTTCTGTTACTAAACCATTTTCTTAAGGACATAATATGAAAAAACAAAGCTAATTCCCAAAATCAAATAAATGGATGTATAAGAAAAATCACATAAGCCTTGTAGTATATGACCCATAATGTAAGCAAAATGGTTATAAATTCCTGGATGGTGATATCACCTACCATCATATAATTATCAAATTTATTAATTTATTTATACTTACCCCCACTAGGAAATTTCAGTGAATTATTATAAATTTAATATTCTTTATTGGCCAGCAGGTTTGGTTGTGGCCAGTTGTGGTGGTGTGGCAAGAGACATGATGTGGCCGGTTTTGGTGGTGTGGCAAGAGACATGACTAGCGGTGGTAAGAACAGTACCTCTCAGTTCTGCACATTGGTGCCTGCTTAAATACTGACAAGTATGCTTTGCTTGAAAAATTAAGAACAATTATTCAGAGCAATTAAAGTGATTCCATACATGGAGAGTTTTTTTGGTAGCCAGAATATGAAAGAAACCAATGCTTGCTGGCAGTCATGAGCTGCAAACGAGCCTATGCACAGCTGGAAAATGTGATGCCATGGGGATCATGGTAAGAAAGAAAACCCAGGCAGCTAGAAAGATTGCAGCAGCATACTCTGGGTGGGTCAGTCTGGCTGCTGGCTGAAAAGGAAGCAGCAGGAAGTAATGAGCCTTTTCCAGTAGGTACAGTCTCATACTCATGTTGGGAGGGTAAGCAGATGTAGGGGAATATGAAAAATATAGTCCCACACCAGCTCAGAATTGAGTATAATAAAGAGTTCTTTATTAGTGGAGACTCACAAATTATAGTCTAGTGTAGGAGGTGCTTCTTCATGTGTATTGCTTTCATTGGTTGAATAAATAAAACTGCCTTGACCTTTTGATAGGGCCGAAATCAGGTAGGTGGAGTAGACAGGAAGGAATGCTGGGAGGAAGGGAAGTGTGGCAGATGCCATGATTCTCCTGTTCAAGACAGATGCTGCTTAGACTCATGCCAGAAAGCCACAGTCAAGTGGCGATACACATTAATGGAAATGGGTTAATCAAGATGTGAGAGTTAGCCAATAAGAGCTAGAACTAATGGGAATGAATACAGTTTCTGTGTAATTATTTTGGGCATAAGTTAGCTGGGACCAAAAGTAGGCCAGCGGCCAGGAGGTGGGAAGCGGGACACAGCCCGCTCCACCTTATGCAACAATAGTCCTTTGCACGGATTGGGAACAGGAACTGAATTCAGCAGCCAAGCTAGAGAGGCAAGACAGGGCACACATGAGCAAACATGTTTTTCATACCTAAGGCTATGCCCAACCTAATCCAGCATCTCAAAGCCCATTGGCTGAAAGTGGTTCCACAGCACATCGCTAAAGTGCTTACTACTTCTCTGAATCTTTATGTGGATTTAGGATCTCTTGTATAAAGCATCATGTCATGTACAAATAAGAATATTTTAACATAGCATTTTCTATTTTTGCCATATTTTTCCTTGTCTTGTCTTATTGCTCTAGCTAGGATTTCAGTTATCACATCAATTAAGAGTAGAGAAAATGAGTATAATTCATTTTGTCTCTGGTAGAGAAGGATTACTTAAACAAGACTTGTATTTATTCATGGGAAAATGTAAATATGGGGGCTTGCTTGTTGGGGTTTCTGTCCTGCCTAGTTCCCACAGCCAGTAACCCCCAAAGAAATTACACAGAGATCTATATTAATTATAAACCTAATTGGCCCATTAGCTCAGGCTTCTTATTAGCTCTTGTAGCTTATATTAACCATTATCCTTATCCATGTTAGCCACATGGCTCAGTATCTTTTTCAGCAGGGCATCCTGCTTCTTTGGTGGTCTAGGCCCCACCTTTACTTCCTGTCTGGTTGTCCCACCCATAGCTCCGGCCTGGCCAATCAGCATTTATTTAAAACATGATTGACAGAATACAGACAATTCTCCCACACCAAGAAATAAAATCAACAACTGACAGGATTTCATGAAATTAATAAATTCTGCAGAGTAATGTCAACAGTTACTTGAATTCAGTGCCAACCTTCAGAATTGGAAAAAAAAAAACTTTCCTAACTACACATCAAAAAGATATAATCACTCATAATCCCAAGCAACAAAAAAATCAATTAAATTAGTGTTACATAATGAAATTAGCAGATAATCAGTGAAAGATAAAGTACAAGTTCTAAATAAACCTATGAAAAAATAAATATCCAAAGTGACCAGAGACACATTGATTTAAGTATGGGATTTTTAGCTTCTCCTAGTGAGAGCAGTTATTACTAAAACAAACAACAAATGTTGAAAAGGATGCTGAAAACTGTGAAAATTGACACATTACAGAGGAAAGCATAAACTTATCTAGCCATTTTTGGGCTCAATATAGAATTTACTGACAGACTAAAAGTAGATTCACAGTTCCAATGAGAACAAGGGGCAGAAAAACTTTAGAGGCATTATAGATGTATGAGACCCAATAAGAATCATTTGCCAAAATCTGAATATTTTGAATCATACATAACTCCTATTTCCCTGGTCACACTAGAAAGGGAAGCAGAAGATTCTCCCCTGACTCCTTGGGATTTAAAATACCTTTTAAAATATTAAAGATGTCACAACTTCGTTGATGCCCACTAAGAGATAGCTACTTCTTCCTAGAAAAATGAAGGATAAATCTATCTCTGACTTTGATTGGAGACAGGGTACTCTAATCTTCTCCAAAGTTTTGAACATTGCATACTATTGTCTCTTCCATTAAGAATAAATTCAGTGGACTTGTCAGTCACCTGATGAATCCTGATTTTCCTGAAAATGTGCTAACAAGATGGGAAGAGTGATGATTCTCATATTGAGATGATATACTTACCTTTCCCAGTAAACATTCTCTCACCACAGCTTCTAACAGAGCTTCAGGTATGGAGCCTACCAGACCAATGGATTAAAATTGAAGAGCCAGATATTAATCCACACCCCGATGAACAACTGATTTTTGACAAAAATGCAAAAAATATAAAATAGAAAAAAAGAAAGCATATTCAACAAATGATGCTGGCATAACTGGATATCAACATGTAAAAGAATGAAAATAGATCCATATCTATCAACATGCACAGAATTCAAGTCCAAATGAATAAAAAACCTAAATATAAAATCTACCACACTAAACCCCATAGAAGAGAAAATGGGAAGTAAACTTAAATGCATTAGCACATGAGACTACTTATGAAATATAACCCCAGTAGCAAAGACATTGAGAAAAACAATAAATAAATGGGACCTCCTGAAACTGACAAGCTTCTGTAAAGCCAAAGACATAGTCAACAAGATAAAGTGGGAGCCTACAGAGTGGGAAAAGATCTTCACCAACCCCACATAGACAGAGGATTAATCTCCAAATTATACAAAAATTTCAAGAAATTGGTCATCAGAAGAACAAATAATTCAATAAAAAATGGAATACAGACACAAACAGAATTATTAAGAGATGAACATAAAATGGCTGAAAGACACTTAAGGAAATGCTCAGAATACTTAGCCATCAGAGAAATGCAATCAAAACAACACAGAGATTCCATCTTACCCCTGTGAGAATGATCAAGATCAAAACCATCGATGACTTCTTATGCAGGATAGCATTGGGGTAAAGAAACCACTCCTTCATTGCTGGTGGGAGGGCAAATTGGTACAGCTCCTTTGGAATCCAGTATGCAGATTTCTCAGAAAATTTGGAAAACAACTACATCAAGATCCAGCAATATCACTTTGGGGTATATACCTAAAATATGCTCAATCATACCACAAGGACATGAGCTCAATTATGTTTATAGTAGCATTATTTGTAATAGCCAGAACCTGGAAACAACCTAAATGCCCTCTCAACTAAAGAATAGATAAAGAAGATATAGTACATTTACATAATGGAATAATACACAGTGAAAAAAATGACATCTTCACAGTGCTGCCTATATTGGCAGTTTTCAGTTCCTTTTTTCTTTGTTCTGCAGAATGTCTTGCAGACTCTTTTTTTTTGTTTTGTTTTGTTTTATTTTTTCCATTCAAAAACATAATTAAAGAAATAAAATTTTTACATTTCTTCCCCTTCTCCCAGTCCCCTCCCGCTACCCCTCAACCCCCCCTCCCTCCCCCGTCTTCCTTGAAAGAGGGCATGGTGCCCTGCCCTACTGGAAGTCCAAGGCCCACCCCCCTCCCTCCCGGCCTAGGAAGGTGTGCATCCAAAAAGACTCGGTTCCCAAAAAGATAATACATGCAGAAGACATAGGTCCTGGTGTCATTGTTGATGGCTTCTCCATCCGCCTCCTTTCGCCGCCACATTCAGCGAGTCTGGTTTGATCATATGCTCATTCAGTCCCAGTCCAGCTGGATTGGTGCACTCCCATTAGTTCAGGCACACTGTCTCAGTAGGTGGACC
>PVIU01015569.1:0-47811 GCA_004026605.1 Ondatra zibethicus
TAGGCTCCAGACCCCAGGCCTGGTCTGGACTCCAAATCCCAGCAGGCCAGATCCTGACCCCTCCCTGGGGGTGGGGAACACTTGTAGAAGTAAGTTCTCTCCATCCCATTCAAAACCAGGTTATCAGTTTGGGTACTATACCCAGCAAAGCTATCTCCATAGAAGGAGAAATAAAAATTCCCCATGGCACAAAAAGCCTAAACACTTCATGCCTGCCAAACACCCCTAAAGAGAATACTGAACACAATACTTTGAATTGAAGAGAGGGATAAATAAGAGACTCTTAAAAGAAACCAAATAAAGCTATAGTTAATAAAATATAAAGCACAAACAAAAACATAAAGAGCAAAAAATGATGACAATCAACTGTTATTTTATTTTACTTTTTTTTTTTTTCCAAGACAGGGTTTCGCTGTAGTTTTAGAGCCTGTCCTGGAACTAGCTGTTGTAGACCAGGCTGGACTCGAACTCACAGAGATCTACCTGCCTCTGCCTCCCTAGTGCTGGGATTAAAGGCATGCACTATCACCACCCAGCTAACTCCTATTTTTCAATAATGACTTTAAATATTAATAGCCTCAACTCTCTAGTAAAAAGACATAGGCTAGTTGAATGTATCAAGGAACAAAATCCATCTTTCTTTTGTCTACAAGAAACTCGGATTCAAAGATAAGTACCACTTTAAAGTGAAAGGATGGGAAAAGTATTCCAAGCAAATAAAACCAGGGAGCAAGCAGGTGTTGCTATCCATCCAACAAATACAGACTTTAAACTAAAAGTAAGAGAGAGGGCATTTCATTCCAATCAAGGGAACAATTAATCAAGAAAAAAATATTATCCTGACATTTCTGCACAAAACTCTGATGCACACAATTTTATAAAAAGCATACTTCTGGAATTAAAGCACAGATTAACACCAACCCAATAATAGCCAGTGATTTAAATGCCCCAGTCTCTCCAATAGTCGAGGCATCCACACAAAAAGCAAACAGAAACATCAAAATTAATTGACATCAGATATCAAATGAGTATAACAGATATCTACAGAATATTCTACCCAAACATCAAAGAGCACACATTCTATTCAACAACCCACGAAAGCCTCTCTAAAACAGGCCATGTGTTGGGACACAAACCAAGCCATAACAAATTTAGAAAAAGTGAAATAATTCCATGACTACTACCTGAGCATTATGTGATAAAACAAAACTGGCAGCAAACAAATCTCTAGTAAGTGCATAAACTCATTACTGCATGATGAATAGATCCAAGAAGAAACCAAGAAAGAAGCTAAAATATCCCTGGAACTAAATGAAAATCAACACAGTAACACAGCAAAACCTCTGATACAGGGACTCGAGAGATGACTAAGGAGTTAAAAGTACTATATACTCTTCCAGAGGACCCAGGATCAGTTCCCATCATCCACATGGAGGTTTACAAACATCTGTAGCTCCAGTTCTGGAGGATCTGGTGCCCTATTCTGGCCTCTGTGGGCACTGCATGCATGTACAGACATATGCAGGCAAAACTCTCATACAGATAAAATAAAAATAAATCTAGAAATTAAAGTAATCCTCTAGAACATACTGAAAGCACTTCTAAGAGGGAAATTTATATCCTTATGTGCCTACAATTAAAAAAAAAGCACAAATAAGTGATTTAATGATATAACTCAAATATTTGGAAGAAGAACAAACTGAACCCAAAGTCAGTAAATGGCAAGAAATAATAAAAGTCAAAGCAGAGGGCTGGAGAGATGGCTAGCTCAGAGGTTAAGAGTACTGGTTGTTCTTCCAGAGGTCCTGAGTTCAATTCCCAACAACCACAAGATGACTCACAGCCACCTATAATGAGATTTGGTGCCCTCTTCTGGCAAGCAGACATATGTGCAAACAGAAAACTGTACATAATAAATAAATCTTAAAAAAAAGTCAGAGCAGAATTAATAAACTAGAAACAAAGAAAACAATAAAAAAAATCAGTGAATTTAAGAGCTTGTTCTTTGAGAAGATAAACAAATTGACAGACCCTTGGCTCAAGTAACCAAAAGAAAAAAGGGAGACCCAAAATTAACAAAATCAGAAATGAGCAAAAAAACATACATTACAGCTGTTACTAAAGAAAGCCAGGCTGGGTGGTGGTGGCATGTGCCTTTAATCCCAGCAGTCGGGAAGCAAAGGGAGGCCGATCTCTGTGAGTTCAAGGCCAGCCTGGTCTACAAGAGCTAGTTCCAGGACAGCTAGGACTGTTACACAAAGAAACCCACCCTGTCTTGAAAAACCAAAAAGCAAAAAGAAAGAAAGAAAGAAAGAAAGAAAGAAAGAAAGAAAGAAAGAAAGAAAGAAAGAAAGAAAGAGGGAAGGAAGGAAGGAAGGAAGGAAGGAAGGAAGGGGATATTGTAAAGACTGTATTCCATTAAGTTTGAAAACTTAAAAGAAGTAGATGAATTTCTAGAGTCACCCAAATCTCTAAAGTTAAACCAAGAAGAGATCAACACCCTCAATAGACCCAAAGTATATGAGGAGATTGAAGCAGCAATAAAAACATTCTGACTTAAAAAAAGCCCAGGCCCAGATGGATTCACAGCAAAATCCTAGACTTTGGAAGATCTACAGCCAAACCTTAAATTATTAAAAACAAGCCAGAACATAAAGAGTGCCCCAAACTCATTCTATGAAGCCAATATTACTCTAATACCAAACAAAAAACCCTATGGATGCAATAAAATGCTAGCAAACCAAATACAGACACGTATCAAGACCATCCGCCATGGTCATGATGGCTTTGTCCTGGAAATGCAGGATGGTTCAACACATGGGAGTCAGCAAGTGTACAAATCATATAAATGGACTTGGAAATCATATGATCATCTCAACAGATACAGGAAAAAAAAACCTGATGAAATCCAGTGTTTTTTCATGATGAAAGTCCTAGAGAATAGGACTGGGGGAAACAGACCCTGATGTAATAAAGGCTGCATATGACAAACTCACAGCCAGCATCTTTCTAAATGAAAAACCCAAAGCAATCCTACTAAAATCAGGAACGAGACATGCTGTGCACTATCCCCACTCTTCTTCAGTATAATGCTGGAAGCACTAGCTGTAGCAATAAGGCAAAAGAAGGAAACTAAAGGAAAACAAATAGGGATCAAAGTCAAATTATTCATAACTGCAGACATGATTTCCCATGTAAAAGTTTCCAAGTGAGTTCAAGGCCAGCCTGGTCTACAAGAGCTAGTTCCAGGACAGGCTTTAAAGCAACACAGAGAAACCCTGTCTCAAGAAATAATAACAAAAAAGTTTCCAGGTGAACAGGCCTTTTGTTGTCCGCTTTTACTATCTGGCAAGGAAAGAACTTGCCTATAGAACTTCTGGATTCATTTAAATCTATTTTTATTAGTTTAAAAAGGATTAGATTTTTATTGTTGGTTTTTTTTCCAACAAAATTTGCTTTTTAGGACCTTTGCAACTTAAAAGTACTTTTTCTTTGCTTTCAATGAATCACTTTTATAAGGTCCTATGGGTTTTCCAAAAGAATTGGCTCAGTGTTACGATGGATAAAATAGCCTCTGTGTTAGATGACATCATCATCATCTTTCCTTCTTGGATTTTGTAAGCTGTTTTCCCCCTCCCACCTCAGCTCCCAGCACTGGACTACAAGAAAGCATGGCCATCCCAACACATAAGTAAAAGGTCAGAGGGTCTGACTATAAGTTTTAAATTGTTATATAGCAAAACTTGTTTCTGTGGTATAAAGTTATCTCCATTTTAACACATGTAAGTGGATCCATGCCCCAGCAAGCAATCAGGACACTGGCAACCTCCCTCCCCAGCAAAACAAGGACCTCTCCTTAGAGAAACGTGTTGGCCCATATTTCATACAAAATATTTACAGGCAGGCTCTCTGGCCATGCTTAATTTCCAAGGCAGCTGCAATCCTGCCAAACAAGCCAGCCGCCTGACAAAGGCCAGGATGTATGGCTGCTTCTCCTTTATTATTATGAAGATCGCCTGGGGAAGAAGTGTTGATTCCAAAGCTGGTGAATTAAGTTGCAGGTGTTTCAGTAGCCCTGTGTTCCCTGGAAAGAGAATATTAATAAGGATTCACCTTGGTTTACGGGGGGTGGTGGTGATAAAAGGTGTTTTGTATAATAAACATGGGTAGATCTTCAGGATGAATTGATGCCCTTCCATTACGGCTGTGTGACTATGTCTCGTTATTCCTTGTGCCTCCGTACCAGTACACTTAGGGAAAAGTAAGAGTATCTATGTTGGGGCCACGGACCCTGACAGAAACCCACACCCAAGTTCTTAGATGTCTTATTTTCTTCCTGGATGCCTTTCTCATAGCCCTCGTGCCTAAAATCTGTGTTAAATCTCTTCACAGGCATGTGCCTGTGCATGCACAATATATAAAAATGCAACAAAATTATTTTTTAAAGTAAGGGAGCAGGATAGCTCAGTAAGTTAAGACTTTGCTGCCAAGCCTGACACCCTGGAACTCCCATGTTGGAGGAGAGAACCAACTTCTACAAGTTGTCCTCTGACCTCCATACATGTGCCATGGCACACAAACACACATACCTAAAATAAATGGAATGATTAAAAAGTAAAGTTCAGCTCGCTCGAAAAGAACAGCACTCCCAAACAAAACCACAAAGCCCTCCTTTGCATTGCATGGACACTTTAAGGGAAGCAGCTCAAGCCTGCTAGGCTGAGACTCTGCTCGGTTCGGGTTGTACACACAGCACTTGATTAATAATGCATTTGGTATCCTGAGAGCCTGACCTGAATGCACGATCCATTCATAACCATCCCTGAGTGAGGTGCCCAGAAACCTGTCAGCAACAGTGTTGTTTCTGTAATGAGCAGCTCACCCACCCAAACAATGGCGTTTCTCTTCTTCTTAATGCCAACAAACCTGGCACACTTTCAAGAACCGGTTTACTTAAGATTTATTTTTAATAAGTGTTTTGCCTGCCTGTATATATGTGTACCACATACATGAAGTGTACCCAGAGGCTGGAAGAGGGTGTCAGAGCCCATGGTACTGGAGTTACAGAAGATTGTGACCTATTACATGGATGCTAGGAACTAAATCAGATCTCTCTCCAAGAGCAGCAAGTAATCTAAACTGCTGAGGGGCATGCCACACCACACTTGCAGGGGTTCTTACCTCCCACCATGTGGGTTCTAGGGATTGAATCAGGTCAGCAGAGTTGGGAGCAAGTGCCTTTACAATCATTGAGCCATCTCAGCAGCCCAGTCTTGGACAGTTACAATTCAAATTTATTCCCAATACATCCTGGTTCAGGATATGAGGGTCAGTTCAGCCAAAACTGGTATATGCAAAGCTATGTCTCCAAATGAACTTTTAGGGAGAATCTCCTATTTGCCACCTTATGCCTATAAATAATTGGAGCATGCGTATATGATTAAAAGAAGATGCATTATGGGAAGGGACATATGGGTGAACAAAGGATATCATTCAAAATAAGAGAACTATCCAAACTATACTTCTAATAACCAAATTCCTCCCTTTTAAACCCCACCACACAAAGCCCCAAGCAGTAAACAGATCCCCTAAGCATCTTTACTCCCATGCCTTCTTGTAATGCATTTGGACTGTTCTATGGCTTTGCTATTTTGCAGACCATGTAGGCCTTCATTTATTTTGTTTTATTCTTGAATAAGAGGCCAAGGACCTGCAAACACCCAGGCCAGAGTCTGGCCAGTGATAACACATTTAGCAGAGCTAGCCAAGAGGTAAGAAAGTAACATTCTTTCCTATCTCAAGGCTAAAAGGTTTCCCTCTCTACTTGTCCGTTCCACTCCGAGGTCTGTGGCTCACAGCAGGCTGAACCGGCAAGTCTGGATGGAAACCTCACCAATAGCATCTATCTGTCTAACCTGAGCTCCTTGCTCTCAGTAGACAACAGATGTTTGGAAGACAGGAACCGCCGAGCAGAGGTAGTAGAGAGGGGTTCTCATTTAAGGAGGGAGTTTACTTCCTGTCTGAATAAAAGTTCAATGTTCCCACCTATATTCTGTATCCTCTTCCCTTTAAATCACCGGCATGCTCCACACAAACTTGGCAACTATTCGAGTAAAACCACAGCACAGAACAAACCATGTGCTTAATGTCTGAATTTCAGCAACAGACACTCTGTAATTTAGACACATATGAAATTAAAGGGAAAGCTGGAGAAATGGAAAAAGGAAAAAACAAAACTAAACAAAAATCTAAGCTGCACATTAGGCTCCACTTCAAAGAGCGGACACAATCTCAAAGGAAAGCAGAGGACCTCAGTGTTTTAGTTTCAGGGACAGTGAGTGAAACCTAGTAGAATGATTGCAGATCCAGGTAAGACCAGAGGGAGAAGAATGAAAGGGAAAGAGAAGAAAAAAACCGGCAAGTGGCCGTAGTTGGGCTTTGCGGCAGCCGCTCTCATCCGCTGGCCAGGGCACAGCAGGGACTACAGGAGGATGGACAAAATGCCAGAATCTGTCCTGGGGCAAAGTGAGTGAGTGCCCAGCAACGGCTGCTTCGCCCAAGACAGAGACGGTGAAGAAGGGGAAGATGAGCAAGTGTTGACAGAGGCTTCTGCCCTGCCTGGTTCCACAGCCGGTCAATCCCAAAGAAACACACAGAGGCCTACATTAATTATAAACTGGTTGGCCTATTAGCTCAGGCTCCTTATTAATTAATTCTTATATCGTAAATTAGCCCATTATTCTTGTCTATGTTAGCTACATGGCTTGGTACCTTTATCAGTGAGGCATTCTCATCTTGCTTTCTCTGCAGCTGGGTGACAACTGCAGACTGACTCTTTCCTCTTCCCAGAATTCTCCTGTTCCGGTTGTCCCACCTCTACTTCCTGCTTGGCTATTGGGCAATCAGTGTTTTATTAAAATACAAGTGACAAATCTTTACAAAGTAAAAGACCATTGTCCCACAGCAAGCAAGTGCCACCCATTTTTGCTCTTTAAAACAAAACCTAGGGGCTGGAGAGATGGCTCAGAGGTTAAGAGCACTGACTGCTCTTCCAGAGGTCCTGAGTTCAATTCCCAGCAACCACATGGTGGCTCACAAACATCAGTAATGAGATCTGGTGCCCTCTTCTGGCCAGCAAGCATACAGACAGACAGACACTGTATACATAATAAATAAATAAATCTTTAAAAACAAACCTAACTTGGGAAGTGGAGGCTGGAGGATGGCCATGAGCTCAATTTTAGCCTGAACAAAGCAAGTTCAAGGTCATCTTGGGCTACATGAGACCCCATTTCATGAACACAAAACAGACTGAGTAGATCATACAGATTAGAATCCTAAGGATTTTGAGGCAGCTCACCTACATACATCAGTAAAAATTCTTAGATCAGTAGTAAGTCTGAGGAACAGATAAAATCAGAAAGTGTCAGCTTGAAAACTATGTAAAAATGATTGTTTGCCATTAGAGTGAGCAGACAAGGAGATCAAAGTGGAGCACCTGAAAGTAAGTCCGTACCTGAGAATCTCTTCTCGCTGATGACAAACCTAAAACAAACAGTGTGCTGCTGTTTGGCCTGCATGTACTTCTATGTACCATGTATGTGTCTGGTGCTCTCAGAAACCAGGAAAGGACACCACATTTTAAATGAAGGCACACCCTGGGAACTAGACTTAGACAGCTGTGAGATGCCGTGTGAGTACTGAGACTCAAACCCAGGTCCTCGAAGAAGCAGCAAGTGCTCCTAACCACTGCACCATCTCTTCTGCCCCTGACTACTTTTTTTTTTTAAAGCATACATACATATACACAAAGCTTTACAATTACTTCAGGCCAGATGAGGGGGTTCACCAGGTGAAAGTTCTAGCTGGGCAAGCCTGACGACCTAGGTTTGACCCCTGGAATCAACGGAAAGATACAGAGGAGAACTGCCTCAAAGTTAAGGACGGCCAGGCGACACACTGAGATAGTTTCAAAACGCAAATCAGGAAGCTAGAAAGACAGCTCAGAAGTTAAGAGCTCTTATCCTTGCAGAGGACCTGGGTTCAGTTTCCAGCACCCACAATGTGGCTGACACTAGTCACAGCTCCAGCGGAGCCACTGCCTTCTTCTGACCTCTGAGGGCATCAGGCATGCATGTACATGCGTGCAGGCAAAACATTCAAACACATAAAATAAAATAAATACATCTAAAAATCCCCTTTTCTCAACCAACAAAAGTGAAAAGCAAAACCAAATTACAGGCTGGCACATACTTCTAATTCCAGCAGGGTGAGGGTAGGAGAAGGCTGTGTGAGACACAGCTCAGCGATGCTGATGATTTAGTGTGGACAAGCCCTGGCTTCATTCCATAGCCCACGTGTATACACACACACACACACACACACACACACACACACACAAACACACATACACCACACTAAATAACAAAACCTCAATTATCAAAAAACAATAAAAAACATAGCTGGGCAGAGCAGCACATGCCTTTAATCCCAACCTTCAGGATTAAAGAGAAGTAGGGAAAACTCACCTGCACTTTAGTGTATAGTCCACAGGTTTTTAAAATGTAAACCTTGGCATTTGAGGCCTCGATCCTGAAATCCCAAGCACCAAAAAGCTAAAAATAAAAGTGGAGCCCATATATGTAATTTTGGTCTTCTGTTCCCTTTTCCTACCCCCATGGGGTGCGGACCCTAAGATCTTCTGTGGTCTCCCTGGCCTCCACCCGTAAGGCTCTAGAGGGCGAAAACTTGTGTCTGTAGTTGGTTCAGTACCCCTGTGTGTGCTGCTCCTGCCTCAGGTATCTCCTCTCTTCATTTCCTTAGTCACCAGACTCTTAACCAGCAGGTAAAGACTCTATGGAGGATGTGTGGAGACCACTTCTTAGATGAAGACATAACCTTTATTCTCTTTAGACGGCCTCCCTCCTCCACAAACTAAGCACTATGATACTGTCTTCCCTTCTGTTGAAGGCTGGGACGGTGTCTTGGGCAGTTTTTTTCTGTCCCTGTGATACTCCATCCACGATTAATGAATTCACAGCCTCCTAACAATGGGGTAGGGCAGTCTACTAGAGAACGCCCTAGCTTTTCTCACAGTGCTAGAGCAGGGCTGTCAGAGGCACATCTGTCCCCTCCCCCATCTGGGCAGAGGATGTAAGAATTATGTGAGGGAAAAGAAAAAATATGGGTTTTAAATAATAGCATAGATAAATTGCCTTATAGTGTTTCCAACTCTGTATTTTAAGGTATCACACATTATAGTAAAAACATAAGAAAATTTATTAAAATTTGAAGGTAAAATCATAATTTCAAAGGCTAGACCTACGTCAGGTGTGCTGATGAATGGATGCTTTCCTGAAAGTCAAAGTCAGACCCAACAGTGTCACTCTCAGAGTGTTCTAGAGGATTGGGTTTACTTTTGATTGTCTTGGATGAGACAGTTACTATTCTGTTTTCTTTCTTGACAGAAACGTGTTTTTTCAAAGATTCACTTTTAATTGGCTCATTAAGCAAAGACCTTTTGTCCCCAGTTCCTTTGCTTTTTGAGTTCACAGGGGAGTCAGGGTTGGAAGGCAGGTCCTTCCCAGAGTGTTTCTCAGTGGGGCGCTTTCTGGAGTGCTCGCTCGTCACGCTCCCTTTCTCTGAAGATCTGCTGTGTCTGGACGACAAGGCGTCTTCCCTTTGACTCCCGCTTCCAGAGATGCCATCTGCTAAAGGAGAGCCTGTTCTAGCAGCAAGGCCTGCTGCAGAGCCCCCCTGCTGCTCAGGGGCTGGGACTCCTAGGTTGTCTCTGGAGGCTACAGCTGTCTCTCGTGCAGAAACGGGAACTTGGAAGGCATCAAGAGGCAAAGGAATCCTAGCATCACTTCTAATCTTCTGAAACTGCAAGGGAACAAAGCTTGAATGAACAATGTGAGTCACTAAAGAGCTGGAAACCTCGCTGTTCCTGAGCTTTCCAGATTTACTTTTTATTATTGTCAGGAGTGTGTATGTGTGTGACGTGTGCATGGCTGCAGAGGCGCCCATGGAGCTATAGTTACAGGTGCTGGGGAGCCACCCAACATGGGTGCTGACGAGTCTACTCAATTCCTAGGGATGAGCAGCAGCTCTCGTAGGCCAGGCCACCTCCCTGGCCCTGTAACTGTGATCTTATTCAACAGTCAGCCCACCACTCAGAATATTTTATGGTCATTCCTTTTCCTAATTATACAAAGCCATGTGACTGGCAACTCAAAATTCACACACACACACACACACACACACACCCACACACACACACACACCCACACACCCACACACACATACCCTCCAGAGTTAGCTGTACAGTATTTTTAGAATTTTGTGTTTTATATCATTACTTTCTATTTTCCACATTTAAAAAACAAAATTAAAACCATTTCTAAGAAACCAAGTTTCTAGCCTCTATGCATATGTGAGGAGTATACAATGTGTGACATGACTGAGTTCTCAAGCCGGCAGCTCCTCATATGAGTCTTGCTGGGGCTCTTGGTGAGGCAGGAGAAAACACAGCAGGGGGTCCTGTGAGGGCCAGCCCACCCCATCCAGTAACCGAGCAACTATGAGAGACTGCTTGCTAGGTCTGTCTAGATTACTGTGTTTAAATCTCTCTGCACCAGTACCTGTACCTTCATCAGTGTCCCTTCATTGTAAGCTGACTGCATACAGATAGAGACCTAGATGAGACATGAATATAACAGACATTTAAAAAACTTTAATTTTCTATTATTTTATGCTTTGATTTCTTTCTTTACTAAAGATAACTTATTCTAAGTATAAGTTATCAAAAACCTTCCAGTTTTGTCCTTTTTTTCTTATTTTGAGATAAGGTTTCATTATGTAGCCTTGGCTGACCTGAAATTCACTATGTAGACCAGGCTGGCCTCAAACTCACAGACACCTGCTTGTCCCTAACTCCCAGGGATGTTAAAAGCATGGAATAAAAAGCATGCACCACCATGCCTGGCCCCGTTTTTTATTGACAGTGATGCAATTTTAAGAAACGGGCACAAACTTAACTCTGCCAGAGACAGACCAACATTCCTTTCTCTGCCCTGGGGAACTCTTGCTAATGACTTGAACCAAGGTCTGTTGGGTCCACTTACTTGGATATTCTGCATCTGTCCCCCAGGAGTCTGTTTCGGATCTAGCTTTTCTTCCTCGAGGGTTCTCTGGTCTTCCACAGCTGCACTAACAGTAGAATTCATCTGAGGACGACCTATTAGGTGGAAATCGGACTGATCTATACCAGCCATAGTGGCAAGCTGCCCAAGTCTGCAGGGAGGAAGAAAGGAGGAAAAGGCAATCACTTAGGAACAACAAAATTCATCCACACCTACAAGCATGAAATACATGTATAAATGAACACCAAGATTTAAAACCTTGGAAGCCAAGAACTTACTTGAGACAACAGCCCCATGCCAACTGCCGCCTTTCCTTCATGCTGAGACCGCTGGATCAGATCATCCAGTGCTCTCAGCACTCCTAGTCACCTCAATAACACACTAAATATCACTTGATACTCCATAGCAACCAACATTCCTTCATTTAAAACATTGTTTCAATAGCTTCAACTTCTACCATCTCCATCTATATGAATGACCCTCTTTTCTTGACTTCACTCTTTTCTAGCCCTGGCCTATTCCCCTAAAACACTGCTCCATCAACTATCTTCAGCTTTTTCTTTTTGATTTGATTTTGAGATTCATAAAGCACAAGCTGGACTCAATTTTTTATGCAGCTAAGAACTCTTGATCCTCCTTCCTCCACCACACAAGTGCCCGACTGGCATCTTCCTTTGACCTTCCTATTCTCAGGTGAGAACCACTGACCTGCTCCTGTATCTACAGCACCCCTGGAGATTAACTACCATCCCAAAGCCTAGGGACAAGAACAACTTGACTCAGGCTGGAGAGATGGCTCAGCGGTTGAGAGTACTGGCTGCTCTTCCAGAGGTCCTGAGTTCAATTCTCAAGAACCACATGGTAGTTTACAACCATCTATAATAAGACCTGGTGCCCTCTACTGGCCTGCAGGCATATGTGCAGACAAAACACTGTACACATAATAAATAAATCTTAAGAAAAAAAACCTCGACAAACTATTTAATAAGAAAAATGAATAAAATGCAAGAAACCTATATATTCTAAATATTTTCAATAAAAATTATTTTTAACTTAGTCTTTTTTTACCATGTCAAGGGGTATATTTATAGCAGACAAAATTAGAGAATTCATATGCCCAATGACATTAATTTAGTCTTCATCAAGACCAATTACTCTTTATTACCTTTTAATGATGGATTTCTAATGAGAAAGTTTATCTCTTTGCATTTCTTTTAAAATGAATTCTCCATTAAAAAACAAATCAAACATATTATTTGTTGATAATCACATAGTAACATGTGTCATGGAAGCTAAGAAGTATCGAGCTCCTTAGCAAGCTACCATTAAAACCACTGAAGAAAGAATGCCCACCCTACAGATATACCCAGCATCTTTAAGGAGGTCCAGGAAAGCGTGAAACTTCTGAAAAGAATTCTCAATGCTGCCCAAGACGCCTTCATCATCCAGGATCATGTTTGTCATCGACTGTGCGTGAAGGGCTTCAGACAAGGAGAAATTTATATTTCTCAGCTGGGCATTCTCATGTTCTAGCTACAAAACAAGGTTGAGAATGCAGTGTTATTTCTCTAACAGTCATCTACAGAAAACTTTTTAGCACCTAAACAAAAACATTTAGCAATGTGATTAATTGATAATTAATCTAACCCTCAATGAAGACAATAACCATGACATAGTAACCTTCACCTGGAGACACCTGTTGACATTTCCTATATAACAAGTAGATGAAAATAAAGTTACTGCCTTACTGGTGACTTTTCAATGGTCATATTCCCAACTGCTTAAATTCAGACCGCATCATTGTGTATCAGAGAAACAGTCACCTAAGGGCCACCTTTCATTAGAAAATACAACAGTCTGACTAAGCAAAATTATGATCCTCCTATAATTAATTCATTAAGGATTTTTAACAAGCTGTGGTAGTCTGAAAGAAAATGGCCCCCATAGGGAGTGGTACTACTAGGAAGTGTGGCCTTGTTAGATAAGTGTGTCACTGTGAGGGTGAGCTTTAAGGTCTCCTGTGCTCAAACTACGTCCAATGTCACAGTTGCTTCCTGTTGCCTGTAGATCAAGATGTAGCTCTCTCAGCTCCTCTCCAGTACATCTACCTGCACGCTGCCATAATTCCCACCATGACAATAATGGACTAAACCTCTGAAACTGTAAGCTAGCCCCAATTAAATGTCTTCCCTTATAAAAGTTGCCATGGTCACAGTGTCTCTTCACAGCAATAGAAACCCTAACCAAGACACAAGCTAAACAATGTTTCTACATGTATGTATATGTGTTCACACATAGGAATGTACATGTGCCACAGTATACATGTGGAAGTCAAGAGGAAAACTCTTGAGAGTTACTTCTCTCCTTCCATCATGTAGGGACTAGGGATCACACTCAGGCTGTAGGGCTTGGCAGCAAGTGCCTTTACCCACTGAGCTATCTTGCCAGCCCCCAAGCATATTTACTGTGCTTATGTTAAAGTCTTTAATGCAGGCTGGAGAGATGGCTCAGGGGTTAACAGCACTGGCTATTCTTCCAGAGGTCCTGAGTTCTATTCCCAGCAATCGTATAGTGGCTCACAGCCATCTGCAATGAGTTCTGGTGCGCTCTTCTGACCTACAGACATACATTCAGACAGAACACTGCATGCACAGTAGATAGAGAAATGTTCAAAAGCACAAAGCTACCACTCTGCACTTTCTTGAGCAATTCTCTATGGCTTCTTGCTTTCTTCATCTACTCATGCAACATCACATTAGACCTGGCCCTGGCATTTCTCAGAAAGGCAAAATGTTCTTGGTGTACCCTTGCCTTTTATCACCCAATGCTCAATACTTAAAAATAAACATGTGTCCTCTAAAACATACATTTTGAAGAGTCTTCTTTACACTCACTTTGTAGAAAAAAAAAGGAAAGAAAAAGAAAAACTTGTAAAACTCATTAGTTTTCTTTTTTTTTTTTGATTTTTACTGAGCTCTACATTTTTCTCTGCTCCTCTCCCTGTCTCTCCCTTCCCCTCCAACCCTCCCCAAAGTCCCCACGCTCCAATTTACTCAGGAGATCTTGTCTTTTTCTACTTTCTACTTCCCATGTAGATTAGATGTATGTAAGTCTCTCTTAGTGTCCTCATTCTTGTCTAAGTTCTCTGGGATTGTGAAAACTCGTTAGTTTAATGCAAATTACTCTAATGGTGTATTTCAGTGCGCATGGTATAGATTTTTATTTCCCATGGCACTCTTAGGAGCTTTTTCACTATCTTAGACTTCTAATTTTTATTTGTCTTTATAAAAACAAACAACCAAACAACTGAGTCTAGCCAGACACAATCCCCTATCCTTCGCCTTCCAAGTACTAGCTCTAAAGCCATATATCACAATGCCCGTCCTCTTAAGATTTTTAGATTATTTGCTTTCCTAACTCACTGTAAGTGGACAGCCTCACCAACTCTGTTCTTATACACACAATATAAGTCTTATAAATACGTTGCATACGTGGCAGTCTAAGGGGGGACAAGCTACTTCTTACATTTTTTAGACTATACTTTTTGGAATATACTCACATGACACTAAATAAATGCAAGGTTAAGATGGTGCAACTCAGTTCACAATACACTATACCTGATCATTCTGAAGTATTTTAAAGTTTATTATCATTATTTTTCCATGCCATTTTTTTAAGTCATCATTTTTGAAATTTATTTTACATACCAACCACAGTTTCCCTTCCCTCCTCTCCTCCTGTTCCCTCCCCCCACCCCACCCCCCATCCACTCCTCCTCCATCTCCTTTCAGATGGGGTCAGGCCTCCCATGGGAATCAACAAAGCATGGCATACCAAGTCGAGGCAGGACCAAGTTCCTCCCCCCTGCGTCAAGGCTGAACAAGGCATCCTACCATAGGGAACAGGTTCCAAAGAGTCAGCTCGTGCATCAGGGACAGGTACTGGTCCCACTGCTAGGGGTCCAACAAAAGACCAAGCTACACAGCTGTCACCTAGATGTAGAGGGTCTAGGTCGGTCCCATGCCGGCTCCCTAGCTGTCCATTCAGAGTCCATGAGCTCCCGCAAGCTCAGGTCAGTTGTCTCTGTGGGTTTCCCAGTCATGATCTTGACCCCCATCCCCGCCCCCACCTTGCTCACATAATCAATCCCTCCATCCTCTCTTCACCTAGAGCTCGGCCCAGGTGCTGGATGAAGGCTCCATGATGACAATTAGGGCAGTCACCAGTCTGATTACAGGGAAGGCCAGTTCAGGCACCCTCTCCACTACTGCTAGGAGGCTTAGCTGGGGTCATCCTTGTGGACTGCAGGGAGTTTCCCTGCAGCCAGGTTTCTCCCTAACCCCATAATGGCCCCCTCTATCAAAGTATCTTTTATTACTCTCACTCTCCTTCCCATCTTCAACTCCACCATCCCTTTCCCTCATGTTCCCACCCCCTCCCCTCTACTCTCCCCAGACCCCAGTTTACCCAGGACACCTCATCTATTTCCCCTTCCTAGGATGATCCATGAGTACCTCTTAGGGTCCTCCTTGCTACTGAGCTTCTCTGGGGCTGAAGATTGTAGCTGGTTACCTTGGCCTTACATCTAATATCCACATATGAATGAGTACATACCGTTTTTGTCTTTCTGGGTCTGGGTTCCTCACTATTTTTTCCTAGTTCCATCCATTTGCCTGCAAATTTCATGATGTCATTGTTTTTTTCTGCTTAGTCATACTCCATTGTGTAGATATACCACATTTTCTTTATCCATTCTTCGGTTGAGGGGCATCTATCTAGGTTGTTTCCAAGTTCTGGCTATTACAAATAATGCTGATATGAACACAGTTGAGCAAGTGTCCTTGTTGCTGAACATCCTTTGGGTATATGCCCAAAAGTGGTATCGCTGGGTGTTGTCCTCTCTTTTAATGGTTGCTGCCTTTTAAGCTACAGCTATCCTAGACAGCAACTGCAACTCTGCCTCTACAAGCAGTGGCTAGGCTGCATGAGCAGCAGCCTGAGGAAATTCTGTTCCCTCAGGCACCAACTCTTTCAAAGCTACTAAGAAAACATATCTAAATCTCTGTACTGCTAAAGAACTCAAGAGTCAAAGGTTGAGGTAGAATCCTGCTTCCCAGAGAGGATGAATAGCTCTGAATAGTAGCTCACCCAGCTCACCTCCCTGTATCTCCTGAGAAGTCCTTGTGCTTTTTCTTGCCCCTCCTTATATAAACGCTTCTCCACATGACCCCCACCTACAGTTTCCTGTCAGCTAGTTGGTGACTCAGTCTCTGGACTGCAGGTGAATTTTATATAATCAAACACATCTTTGCATCATTAAACAAATGCTTCATGGCATAAAAAAAGTAACATGCCTTAAAACAATATTCTACAACATCTGGGTCTTGAGGTAGATTGATTCCCAATTTTTGGGGAAACCACCATACTGATTTTCAAAGTGGCTGTACAAGTTTGCACTTCCATTAGCAGCGGAGGAGTGTTCTTATTCCACATCCTCTTCAACACAGGCTGTCATTAGTGGTTTTTTTTTTTTATCTTAGCCATTCTGACAAGTATAAGATGGTATCTCAGAGCCATTTTGATTTGCCTTTCCCTGATAGCTAAGGATGTTAAGCACTTCTCCTCGGCCTTCGAGATTCTTCAGTTGAGAATTCCCTGTTTTAAACCTGTACCCCATTTTTAATGGGATTATTTGGTATTTTGATGTCTAGTTTCTTGAGTTCTTTTTATATTTTGGATATCACTCCTCTGGTTGGTGAAAATCTTTTCCCATTCTGTAGGCTGCCATTTTATCTATTGACAGTGTCTTTTACCTTATAAAAGCTTTTCAGTTTCAGGAGGTCCCATTTATTGTCGATCTCAGTGTCTGTGCTACTGTTGTTATATTAAGGAAGTTGTCTCCTGCTGCAATGTGTTCAAGGCTACTTCCCACTTTCTTTTCTATCAGGTTCAGTATAACTAGATTTATGTTGAGGTTTTAATCCACTTGGACTTGAGTTTTGTGCAGGGCAACAGATATGGATCTATGTGTATTCTTCTACATGCCGCCATCCAGTTAGGCCAGCACCATCTGTTGAAGACTCTTTTGGCAAAAATCAGGTGTTCATAGGTGTGTGGGTTTATGTCAGGGTCTTTGATTCGATTCCATTGATCCACCTGACTGTTTTTATGCCAATACCAAACTGTTTTTTATTACTATAGCTCTATAGTACAGCTTGAAGTCAGGGATGGTGATACCTCCAGAAGTTCCTTTATTGTACAGGGCTGTTTTAGCTATCTTGGGTTTTTTGTTTTTCCATATGAAGCTGAGAACTTACAAACAAAACCAGCAAATAACTCTCAAAATATGAGAAAATGACGTACCTCACTGACTCGCTTGTCAGCCTTAAGCCGGATGACTCTTTCCTCCTTCAGCTGCTTTAGGCACTCCTCCAGTTTCTCCTAGCATGAAGAGATGGAGTAAATAAAGTAAGGTACTCTGATGCCTCAACAACCCCAGCTATCTGGCATGAGGGAGAATGAACCACAAGGCACGCAACACGCAACAAACCCGCTTAGGAGGCTTTTTTTTTTTTTTGAGGAGACATGGGAACAGGACTGGGAAGTCGGTGTGGAGAAAGAGAGGACTAAAGATGGTGCGTCCAGCTTTTAAAGGCTGCCTAGCACATGAGCACAGGAGTTGACGTAGCTACATCATACGCACATGACAGAGCTCACGCATGCGCGCAAGGACTTATGTAGCTGCATCATATGTAGGTGATGCAGCCATGCCCCACATAGGTCATATAGAGCCTTTTAAGGTACCCAGAGCGGCTAAGTATTTTGCCTGAGCACTTGTGCGCAAATGCATGGCCCCAGAACCCAGAAGTGCCAGCCACGCTGTGTGACTGGAGTCATAACACCACAAAAGACTTAGTGGCAGAGCTGGAAGTAACCTTTGACAGTAGGATGATTTGTCACTACTTGTACACATACCAGCCAGTGCAGTTAATTACTAGAATGGATCAAATCAGTACATTACAGATTCACTTAAGTCCCACTCTAACTTGAGCTGCAGCATTTACCATAAAAAGCATAACATAAAAGAGTTAGTGAATCCTCAATATTTAATTAAAGCCATAGAAGGAAATTTTCTTACTTACGCATTTCTGGGTTCCTCCGAATAATAGAAAACTCTGTAACGTCCTCTTTTTTTTTTTTTTTTCAAGACAGGGTTTCTCTGTGTAGCTTTAGTTGTCCTGGAACTTGCTATGTAGACCAGGCTAGTCTCCAACTCACAGAGATCCACCTGCCTCCGCCCCTCCCCCAAGTGCTAGGGTTAAATGCATGCACTGACACCAACTGGCTCTATAACTTTTTTTTTTTTTTTTTTAAAACAGTGTTTCTCTGTAGCTTTGGAGCCTGTCCTGGAACTAGCTCTTGTAGACCAGGTTGGCCTGTAACTCACAGAGATCCATCTGCCTCTGCCTCCTGAGTGCTGGGATTAAAGATGTGAGCTACCATCGCCTGGCTTCTATAACACTCTTAACATACCTGAATCTTGTAAGTGCAACAAAAACACATCCTTAAAATTGCAAACACTTTTAAAGCACTTTATTGAAGGTCAAGCATTATTCTCAGCTTTCTAGGTACTCCCTAACTTATCCATCAACACCCTACAGGAAAAGTAGGAATATTGGCTATGGCAGAGGAAGCAGAGCAACACAGTCTCTGTCAGTTGTGCAGCTGGCTTTGAATTCACGAGCAGGAAGCAGTCCTCATCCCACAAGGTTTCTTCATCAAATGTAGAGCTCACGAACATAGGTGGTGGCGCTAGTCAGCTTGCTCTGAGGAGTCCATCTCCGCATTCTGAGGCTGGAGTTACAAGTGGGCCATCACACACCTGACATTTACGCTTTTTCTGGGATCCAAACTCCAGTTTTTCAGCTTTCATGGCAAGGGCTTTAGCCACCAAATCTCTCTCCAGGCCCTGGGTTTACATTTTAAAGGCTTCTAAACATTTACTTAATCACAGAATTTTAATTTAAAAGTTTAGTTTGGGGCCATTGAGATGGTTCAGTAGCACCACAAGGCAGCTCACAACTGTAACTCCAGTTCCAGGCAGCTGATGCCCTTTTCTGGTCTTGCTGGGCACTAGACACACATGTGGTACACATATATACATGAATGCAAAGCATTCATGCACATAAAATAAAAAATCTTTTAAAAAGTAATGCTATTTTTTTAAAGAGAAATATAAAATATCCAAAAGTGTGTGCACACAGTTGTTTTCCTTTCAACAGATTGTTTTAAAATAGTCCTTCAATAATAATGTCCAACTCTTTATCTCCTTAAAGACTCATCTTTAGGCTCAGAGGTTAAGAGCACTGACTGCTCTTCCAGAGGTCCTGAGTTCAATTCCCAGCAACCACATGGTGGCTCACAGCCATCTATAATGAGATCTGGTGCCCTCTTCTGGCATGCAACCATACATGGAAGGAATGTTGTATACATAATAAATAAATAAATCTTTTTAAAAAAGACTCATCTTTAAAAAACATTTACTCTGTATGTGTGCAGGGGTGGATTTCTGCATGTTGTGTACAGTGACTGTGGAGGCAGAAGAACACACTGGATCCCCTGGCACTGGAGTTTGGGGGGCTGGGAACCACTGGCAAAGGTGACAGAAACTGAACTCCAGCCCTCTGTAAGAGCAATACCCGCTCTTAACTTCTCGGCCCTCTTTCCAAAGACAAGATTAACATTTTCTAAAAGTAAAATGTTTAGTACATTTTATGGCATGTTGTGTGTGTGTGTGTCACACACAATGCATACAGGGAGGTCAGAAACCACTTCTCCACCATGGGGATCCTGGGCACTGAACCCAGGCCATGAGGCCTAGCAGCAGGCACCTTCACCTCCTGAGCCATCCAACTAGGACAATCCCATTCCTTCACGTTAAACTAACCTAGCTCTTATGGTAAAAGGGGAAAGACATGGCAAATTCTGTATTTATG
The DNA here is from genome assembly GCA_004026605.1 of Ondatra zibethicus. Classification (NCBI taxonomy): domain Eukaryota; kingdom Metazoa; phylum Chordata; class Mammalia; order Rodentia; family Cricetidae; genus Ondatra; species Ondatra zibethicus. The sequence continues at coordinate 20,138 of PVIU01015569.1, forward strand.
ATTCACAAAACAGTTTTAACACACCACAGTTGGAGAAAGGAAGCTACACTTTGTCTTTGATCTGTAAGCCAATGCTTTCACGGGGCTCGCTTATAGGACACAAACGAAGTAGGTTAAAGGGACGTGGGTGACTGCATAACAGTGGCAGCACCGCAAAGTTCCACCCAATCACGGACAAAAGTCTCCACATCTCCATTTCTGACCGGCTCTCCACAGCACAGCCAAGTGCAATGGCATGAAACAGCTTCTCCCCCTAGTGGGCGAATCAGACTCAATGTCACACTTGGATGAAGTGTTCCTGCTCTCAGCACTCTTCTTGAGATAGTGGCTCATTATGTAGCTATGCCTGGCCTCAGCCTCCTGATCTGGAGGTGTGCATCAACAGACATTTTCTAAGGCCCTGAAATACCTGTATCCCAACAGCTTTCTGATATTGTCCTAGGATTTGGCACTGCTACCAGCAACAGGGCTTATCACTATGATAGATCATGTCTACTATGACTACTGGCTCACTTTCCCCTGTAAGCTGCAAATGTGTGAAGGAGAAAAACTATTTTATTAAACATTTATCTTATTGCCTCCTGTGCCTAGAACAAAGCAAGCAGGCAATAAAATAAAGAACAAAGAAGCCCTGGCCATATAAGATGTGTTTAGGATTGTAGATTTCTTCAAATAAACAGGTGGCAGCATGCTCTTTTCCTTCAATCTCCATTTCTTCACTTACTAGTTAGTAGTTAAGGTTTGATTTTTTATTATTTTTTCCTAAAAACTGAAGACTCTGGTACAAAGTCCTAGCCCATTAGCTGGAAAACTCTATAACTCTGGGTCCAGATTTCTTTATATATAGATTAGAGATAAATACAGGTAATAAGTAAATTAACCCAGACACAAACTCAGAAGAATGCTTGGAATATATAGCTGATCAATGCAAAACGAATGAACATGCGAATTCAATTAAGATAGACAAGCTCCTAATCCAACAGTCTGCTCCCACTCACACATTGGGAACTCCAGGGCAGCCACACCTAAGGCAGGCTTTTAGCCACAAAATACTGATATACCAAAATGTGCATAGAACAAGATCATCATATAACTCAGATGATGACCACCTAAGACCCCCCACTGCCCAGTACCACCTAAGACCCCCACTGCCCAGTACCACCCAAGACCCCCACTGCCCAGTACCACCTAAGACCCCCCACTGCCAGTACCACCCAAGACCCCCACTGCCCAGTACCACCTAAGATCTCCACTGCCCAGTACCACCCTGACACCATCAGGGAGCAAATCCCACTTTGTCACATTTCTGACTGCACAGTGGAGTTAGGTTCGTCCAGGCTGCAGGCTGCCCCAGTGTTTATTCCAAGAGATAGCTTTCCATGTTGTACAGGCTCAATTACACTTCTTTCTACCCACTGTCTCCTTCTAGTTAGGCAACAATCCCTTCTATTGTCTTTATTGTGGGCGTACACATTTTAACTGATTCTCAAAATGAAGAAACACTGAGAGGTCCGCAATACACCTTGAGTAAGAAGCTGTCTAGTTGCAGTTCCTAACCTTCATCTTCCTCAGTGACTAGAGACACTTTTGACGCATTATCCCCTGGGTTGGGCCACAGCAGAGCATGCATAAAGTGTGATGTGTAGCATTTCAAATAAACAGAAGGAAAACAATACAGAACAACCCCACAGAAGAAATCGCCCTCTCTCTTAGACCCTGGTGAAGGAAAGCAACACAACACACTGGAGCCAATGGGAGGACTCGATGTTCGAGGACTTTTACTTCTCTGCATCTTAGCAATAAACCACTCAGGCACAAACTGTAGGCGCTGAACTCACAAGATGAAACGTTCCCAAATGTCCACACGGATTCTCTCCTAAGAATCTATAATTTTTCTAAGAGATTACTTTAAGAATTCTCTATATAAGTAAATTTTAATTTAAAAAAATGAAGTTGTGGCATTCATCATTGGGGTGGGTAATGCTTTGGACTGAACCTAGGGCATTATGTGCTCACCAGGGAAGGGGTTTACGATTCAGCTGTATCTCTTAGCTGGCTTTAATGTTTCCAAATCAAATACTGATTGCCACAATCATATTAAAAAAAAATTAGGTAAGTGCCGATCAATCATGTAATGACATTTTGAGAGGATACCATCCATGAACTAGGAATCTGGGCCCTTACCACAACATACCTGCTGGACCTGGATTTGGATGTCTTGACTCTCAGAAATGTGAAACTCAAACCTCTGCTGTTTTAAGCCAATGAATAAATAAGTAACAGATGGAGAGCCATTTCTAGGTTTTTAAGTTCTATACTGAGACAGGACTAGTTTTAAGCACTCACTGTTGGGCTGGTGGTACGGCTCACTGGTAGTATGTGTGCTGACTAGTGCTCCGAGTTCAAACCCGATTCCTCAGCAGCCTCCCCTAATTACACATGAATCACATACTACACAGGAAAAGCCAAGCCCTTCCTGAAGACAAGGTCTTCCACAACTAACTACAAATCAGCAAATAAACAGTGTGCTAAAGTGCAAAAATTTGCTATGTAAGTTAATTTTCCTTACGGCTTACCCAAACAGAAAAATGGAAGGACATTAGAAGTCGAGTTTTAGCTGGGTGGAGGTGGTATACACCTTTAATCCCAATTCTTGGGAGGCAGAACTCAGTGAGTTTGAAGCCAGCCTGGTCTACAAAGCGAGTTCCAGGACAGGCAGGACTATTACACAGAGAAAACCTGTTTTGAAAAACCAAAAACAAACAAACAAACAAAAAACCCAAATAAACAAACAAAAAAAACCCACATAGTTTTTTTTTACTTGTGAAAGGGGAATATCAGTATCAGTAGCAAAAGTTTTTCCAAAGCCAGGGAGGCTAGCAGAAGACCAGGAATCCAAGGCCAGCTTGAGGTACAGTGACTTCAAGGACAGTTTGAGCTACGTAAGACTCTATCTCAAAACAAAAGAACCCCTTTTTAATTTTACTTCTACTAAAAACAAAGTCATATTTCCCACATGATAAGCGAGCTCAGTTGGCACTATCAACTTTCTGGCCTTTAAACTAACAGCGCTGGGCTGAGCAGACAGCCCTGTCAAAGTCAGGTCACACACACAGAAGGACCTAAGTGTGATCCTCGTGATCCTCATGATCCTCAGAAAGGAGAAAGGGCTGGGTGTGGTGGTGCACACTAAAATCCCAGCATCCAGGAGGCAGGCGGGTGATCTCTGTGGCTCACTGACCAGGCAGCCAAGCCTAATTGGCAAATTCCGGGCCAGTGAAAGACCTAGTCTCAAAACCAAACCACCACCTCCTCAAACAAGCCACGGTGGACAAGTGAGGACCGACACTAAGGCTGTGTGCGCTTTGGCCTCCAAATGCATGCACGCATGTACATAAGCGTGTACGTATGTATGCCCGTGTGCATGGACACTTACACACACATAGCACTGAATCAGCTAACTATATGTCAGTACTCAATTTCCTTCAGATTATTTTTTGATCATCAGAGTTCTCCTTACAGCTAACATTCTGCTTCTAAGAGGAAAAGTTGGTGCCATGTTTCTATTTTTATGTTTTTGGAATATACACACTGTTATCGTCCCTTATTCCCCTTCACCACTGAGGAGACTAGAGTCCAACAAGCTGCCTGGGCCTGTTTCACAATCGTTAGTTTGCAATGGCCTCCTGTACCTTGAACAGAAGAGCTGCGTACCTGTAATGTTTCTTGTCTTGTGCTGGCTTTCTGAGGTGTTTCATGGACACTGTCTGAAGAATCCTCAGCCTCGTCAGTTTCAGAGGATGAAGGACTCTCCACTGTCACAGTCACAGGAAAATCTGATTGCTTAAATAAAGAGGACATGACTTATTAATGCCATAAGCCAAATATGTCAGAGGCCACCTAATTACATTGACCTGTCTGAAATACCAAGTTATTACCTATAAATGGATCTCATTGCTCCTTAACCTGACACAATAACAACAGAAAACTGCCACTAACTTTCTTTTTCTTTTTTGTTTTTCAAGACAGGGTTTTTCTGTGTAGCTCTGGCTGTCCTGGAACTTGCTCTGCAGACCAGGCTGGCCTCGAACTCAGAGATCTGCCTGACTTTGTCTCTGTCTCCCAACTGTTGGGATTAAAGGTGTGGGCCACCACCTCCCAGCTACTAACTTACTCTTGCTGTTACTACAGAATCCTGTATTACATATGGCTGATTACTGTTTGGCATCGCCCATATTACTTTGCTAAACTCCTCCTAGAAAAATCAAGTTAAGAGCCAAGATACACACTTCTTTTCAGGTAAATTCTTGTACCGTGGATGACAAATTTACTCTCTACTGTGAGACATGAAGCGTGTGGAAGTATAATTTTAGGAGGAAGAGAATGAACAAAACATAAAGACAACAAGCTTACCTGTAATTGGTAAATACTAGAATGGTTCTAAAAATTAAATCACATACATATCCACAAGCCACCAGAGAACCTCATCTTCACTTCTCCGCACCCCAAACTAGTGTAGTAACAGTATGATTCTCCTGTCGAGCTTCAGTGAGGTTTCCCTCTAGCTAACAACCTACTGAAAGTGTACAGACTGCACAGTGCAGGGACAACTCTGCAGGATATGCAAACCTTCAGTGACAGAATGAGATGACATTTTAACGTTTCAGTGTGTACAGAGTAGTGTTGACACACAGGGCAGTACATCTGATGCTCTCCTCTCCTTTTGTGAGAATCTGTGACCTCCATGAGCGACTACAGGAGGGCACAGCACTATGACAGAATTAGCCTGATCCAGAACTGAGGCAATGGGATAGGGAATGTTTGTGACCCTAACGTTAAACACGTGGTATGTGTCTGTGTGTGGGTGTAAAATGCATGCACACACCCCAGAGCAACATTTCTTGAAAACTGGAACATTTTTCAATGGCCATCCCCATGACAGTAAGAAACAGTATTCAAACCTATTGTGAGCATCAGCTTATTTGGTGCCTGGAGAAATAGTATCTACAGAGAAGGCCTCCCCCAGTGTGTCGTACTGGGACAGGAATCTGGAGAGCTTTAAATACATTTATTTCAGGGAGGAAAATCCACTTTATAATGTTTTATTCAGTTGCCCCACATGTCTCCTACTCTAATCCCCTACCGTTAGAAACATGACAAATACATACCTTCAGATGATTAGATAGATCACGAGTTTTGATTAATGGAAAACCCCTAAAAGGATATCAACAAATTAAGTTATATTTTGACATATACACACTACATGATCACACTTATTTGTATTATGTACACTAGCCATATAGAACCAGAGTACTAAATACCTCAAAATAACCTATGGAAAAAACCTGAGCAGGTTGAGTATCATGCCTCGGCGATAGGTTACTTGGACATGTTGGTTCCTGGGGAACGGTGGGTACAGTCTGTGTTGTGATCTTTCCTTAGGGCACCTGGCAGAGGCTATGTGAGTCATCCTTTCCACTTACGAATTCAGCAGAAGTTCCCACGTGACAGCTGTCAGGGCTAAGGCACAGGACAGAGAACACCTTACCTGTTTCTTTTTGCACGTTCTGCAGTGCGCCACGGCAGGAAACCAGACACGCCTGGCGGCAGAGGATCCGGAGCATAGCAGTCTTTATTGAGCCCGTGCTTTCTCCCATTACTCACAGGTTTCTTCGTACCTAACCCTATGTCCAAGGAAGTGATAAAAGACAATCAGGATGTACTAGAGTCTACAGCTTGCCATTCACACACTCCTAGCGGAACATAGATGAATGACCGAATTACGAGGCCAAGGCTATTACAGTGGGAGTGACTTTGTTTGCCCTGTGTAGTTCAGGCTACACTTCCAACTCACGACCGCCCTGCCTGTGCCTTAAAAGTGTGTGGATTACAGGGATCCCTGTTTAAAAGGGATGAAGGCAACCGAGTGGATGTTGTCCTCATTTTGATGACTTTCAGGCCTCACAAGTGTGGTGATACCTTTTTTTTTCTCCTTCAAAATACATACATAATATTTTATTATGAACACCCCAGTACCAAGCATGAGAAACTTCACTGTGAGTTGTTGGTCAGGGGAGTCCAGCAAACTCTCAAAAGGCTGCTGCCACTGCCTTTGGTTGCCTCCAAGATCTTGACGGTAAGACCCTATGGCTGAAGATATCATGTAATTCAGACACAGGACGTGGAAGAATCAAGTGACCACTGCTCTGGAAGCCTCCTCCCTGAGGACTAGCCCTCATAGTACCCAGTGTGGTGATACCGTGTTTGTACAAATAAAGCTTGACTGAAGATCAGAGGGCGGAGCTAGCCACTAGCTAACCACAGAGGTCTGGAGGTCTGTACAGACAGACAGGAAGTGATATGGCTGGGTGGAGAAAGTGATGAGCCAGTAGATATGGAGTATTTTCTCTGAATTTGTCAATTGTTAATGAACTAGACATTGTTAATGTATTTATTGCTTATACAGAATATATATAATTATTGTACTTATTGTATATAGTTTTTCTTATATTAGTTATAACATTCTTTTTTTAATTTTTAGATAAAAAGGGAAAAATCTTATTTGTACATATAAAGCTTGTTTGAAGATCAGAGGGCAGAGCTAGCTACTAGTTAACCACAAAGGTCTGGAGATCTATACAGACAGGAAGTGATATGGCTAGGCAGAGAGAGGAAGTGATAAGACAGAAGGAGACAAGAACTGGGAAGTTGAGTAGGTATGGTGGCTGTGGTTTGCTCCTTTGTCTCTTATCTCTCAGCATTTTCTCCTAAATCTGACTCTGGGCTTTTATTATTAGGGCCTGTTAGAACTCATGACACACATTGAGTTTAGAGAACACACACACACACAATCAGATAGATGGATGAAATGAGGGGCTTACCTTAAAGTTAACGCTAAGAGTTAAACATAAAATACTTGCAGCAGCTAAACCTATATATTAGCACATTATTAGAACAAATCATATATTAAAGTTAACATTTAAGTTTTTGTCTCTGATATCACTGAGAACAAATAGCAAAGGTTTACTAAAACAGTTGTATTTAATCTTGTCACAGGAGATCAAGAGTTCTAGACCAGTCTCAGGTAAGATCCTGTTTCTAAAAGAACAAAAAGTAATAAAAGTAAAATAAAACAGAATGATGGTGCATATCCCTCTGACCTGTTACACTATCTAAGAACTCCTTTAGCAGTACTGGGATGTCATCTAAAAGGAAGCATATACCGTTATACAGGACATATATTTTTTTAAAGACCTTTTTAAAAAGATCTGTATCTCTGTGCTGTGGCATGCAGGTGGTGATCAGAAGACAACTTGTAATAATCAGTAATCTCCTTCCACTGTGCAGGTCCTGAAAATGGAGCCTGCGTCATGAGGCTGGCTGGCGACTGCCTTCACTCCTGCCCTCTCAGTGCCCAAGACAGATACGTCATACATGTAACTCACTGACAATCACCACACAGTCCTGTGCCATTTTCTGAATGCATTAATGTAACTGTTAAATTACAGGAACTCTGTTCATCCTGTGCTATTGCTCATTTTATTACTATTATTTTATAAGGCAGAGTCTCATGTAGCTCAGGCTAACCTCAAACTTGATATGCAGCCGAAGATTCCCTTGATCTTCTGATTCTCCTGCCTCTACTCCCCAAGTGCTTCCATTTTTGTCTTTAAGTTAATTACCTTTACAGAACAAACACTCTGGTCTACAGCAGTACACCGATATCATTTCTTTGACTTTCAGAAAAATGCTACCACATTTTAATTAAAACTAAAAAAAATATCTGTATGTATCCTGTTAGCTGAAAAACACTATAGTAAAAGTTCTTACTGACTTCTTGAACATACACTCCCAACATAACTATGATACAATTAACATACAAGCTCTGAACTCACCAAACCCTACACAGTCAGACACTGGTCAGCTCACATCCACGTCTCCAAGTAACTAAAGTAAATAGCAAAAAAGCCAAGAAATATAATTCCTCTTACTCAGTGGCCTATAAACTACAGCCACAGCTCCCTCTCTCCAGTAACACTAAGCAAATTTTTGATCTTCTAAGGCCTGGCTACAGGTCACTACTAAAGCCACATATATTTTGCTTCATTTTATAATATTGTACCAAAGCACAACTGAAATACTTTTAAGAATACCTACTCGTGATATAAACTTTAGGTAATAGCATGATACTCCGGATCCCCACTGATATGCTCTATTTGACTACGAAAATATCATTGTTTTGAACTCAGAGCATGCAGACAGCCTACACTTCCTCTTGACATAGCAAGCACTCAGCTACTGTTCAGTATCTGACACTCATCACTACTTGCTACAAATAAACTGCCTAATGCAAATATACTTCTTTTTTAAGACAGGATCTCACTGTGTAACTCTGACTAGCCTGGAATTCACTACGTAGACCAGGCTGGCCACAAACTCAAGAGATGCACCTGCCTCAGCCTCCTGAACGGTAAGATTAAAGGTTTGTACCATCACATACATCTTTTTTAATAAAACAAAAAATTGCACTTCTATGGATGTTTATAATGAGGTTTGTTTGTTTCTGCTCCACTAGAGGCACAGATGGGGGAATCCATGCTTAGGAAAAGGGAAAATCCTTTAGGACAAATAGTCTCTTTCACAAGTGAGAGATAGACTCAGATTCATACGCAGCACAGGACACTGCAGAAGTTTGAGGACCATAAAACTCCCAAGTGTAAGATCAGATTTTAGAGTTATTTACTATTTAACTTTTCTCAATATTTCATCAACTTCAAACACCAATCCACCACCTCAGTGAAACCCTGAGTGCACAGCCCTGCCCTGTAGGAGCACAGCACGCAGTGACAGGATGCCAGTCACATCTGGGGAACTTTGTGGAAAACACTGGAAGGGAAAATATGTTTCTTCCCAGGATAAAGGACCTGGAGGTGCTCTTTAACTGTCCCACTGTTATGTAAAACCCGAACAAAAATCTTCAAACACTTTGTTCTACAACTATACTAAACACGCATGAAATAAAACATCTCTACATTAATCACCTTTTTTCTTTAAAAATTTTTTTTTTGAGACAGAGTTGTGTGTGTGTGTGTGTGTGTGTGTGTGTGTGTGTGTGTGTGTGTGTGGTGCTGGCTGTCCTGGAACTAGCTCTGTAGACCAGGTTAGCCTCTGCCTCCAGAGTGCTAGGATTAGGGGATTAAAGGCATGGGCCACCACCACCTAGCTTCATTAGCAACCTTTAAGTATACAAGTTCAATGCTCCTATGTCAAGCATCCATTTTTTAGATTTCAGGTAAAAGGAATAAATAAAACATTGTTATTATTGTCTAGTTTTCTTGATATATGTGGCATATAAAGTCACTTGGAAGTGAATAACAGGAAACATAAAACTTACGGTTGTAGCTATTGTAGACTTTATGGTTCTCCTCTGAAGATTCTGGAGTACATATGTAAAAAGCCCTTCTTATAGACCTGGATTCGTTCCCACTGTCATTCTTCCCACAAAAGCATTAGGTGTGCCTAAGGTAGCGTGTTCTAGCTGGAGTACAGCTCAGCTGTTGTATGTCCGCTATGTATGAGGCTCTAAGTCGCATCCTTACTCATCACCACTAAGACTGGGCATTGTGGTGTACGCCTGTCTGCAGCGCTAGCACTCCGACCACCCTGGCTACACAGTGAATTCCAAACTATCCTGGGCCGAGACAAGGCCAACTGTTCTAGAATATAAATTACCACCACATTTATGCCTGTAATCCCAGCATGTAGGAGGTAGGGACGGAAAAGTCACGGCAAATTCAAAGCCAGCCAGAGAAATAGTCTGTCTCAAAACAAGGAAAGGACTTTCATGTCCAGAACAATTTGTAGGAGCTGGTTCTCTCCTTCTACCTTGTGGGTTCTAAGAGTGGAACACAAGTTGTCCTGCCTGAAGGCAGTGCCCTTATCTACGTGCTAGTCCCTGAATGTTACTTTTATAATGAGAACTTTTCAGTTTGTACTCAATTACAAAACTAATAGTTTGAATTTTAGATTAACTAATACTTAGAAGTTTATTTATATACTATAACACACTAGAGAATTGTGCTAGCTAGTTTTATGTCAACTCAACACGAGCCAGAGTTATTTGGGAAGAAGAAACATCAACTAATCAATCAATGATTGATGGGGCAGTTATCCTCATTGTGGTGGTATCACCCCTGAGCAGGTGGTCCTGGAGCATCTAAGAAAGCAGGCTGAGCAAGCCATGAGGAGCAAGCCGGTAAGCAGCATTCCTCCGTGGCCTGTGCCACCAGATCCTGCCTCCAAGTTCCTGTCTTGAGCTGCTGCCCCGACTTCCCTGGATGATGGATTATGATGTTGTAGTATAAACTAAAATAAACCCTTTCCTTCTCAAGCTGCTATTGGTCATGGTGTCTTGTCACACAATAGAAACCCTAAAACAAAAATGTTTTCCTAGCTGGGATGGTGATGTTTACCTGTATCCCAACTACTCAGGAGTTTGAGAAAAGAGGATTACAGGTCCCAGGGCAATCTGGGCAACACAGCAAGAACAAATCTCAGAACAGCAAGCCTTCCTAAAGCATTCCAGCTCTAGGCATTGCTTTACACCAATTTAAGGCTTTTACCTCACTGAAAAGTGTTATTTGATTCAGTCACTTAAAAAAAAATCAAGCTGTGGTTGTGGCTCGGTGGTAGAGCACTTGCCTCACATGAATGGGGTCCTGGATTCTATCCCCAGCACAGTGCTTGCTAAACCTGCATCAAAGGGCATTCTAAATCTCAACTACACATTATGAAAAATAATCATCATTCAGGAAACAGTCAAGATGATGAGTATTTATTAAAAAAAAAAAACGGTAATTAAAAAAACAAAAATCCTTCCAAATGATTAATTTACTATTTCTACACGCCATGAATTTTCACATCCTGAATTAGGCCTCAGAATATGCTGCAGTCAACACCAGTTACTACACAAGAGATGAGACTTTAACATTAGTGCCCTAACCACATGGTAGGTGTAAGTTTTCATGACGCTAAATAGCCAGGACCAACACTTACCAATTCTAATGGTAGCTTTTCCTTTCCGACTGCTCCCTAGGACGATCGTTCTCCTTTTCTGCTTAGCGGTTTTGGGTGGCTCCTTCACTGAGGGTGATGTTATCCACTGGTACTGGAAGAGAGAGCCAACATCAGCCAACATCACAAGAGTCTACTTCAACTGGACATGAGGAAGATAGTCTACGCTAATAAAGTTTTGCAATTTTCAGTTCTCAGATCCCAAATTAAATAATGATACAATATTTAAGAAAACAGAAAAGCCACCTGATTTGGAGGCAGCTGTGCTCACCACTGTGCCACCAAGGTACCAAAACCACTTGATTTTACTTCAGATAGCAGAAAAGGACTGTGACACTTTACTAAAAGCAGAAGAAACTTGTAATTACAGAGAAATTCTTTTCATAGGACTGAAAACGAGTTATACCTCTGACTTCGCACTCCTTCCATTCTGGAGAACCTTTCTGATAACCGCTTTCATCATAGAGTGATCTAAAGTAAAAGAAAAGGAGACAGCTCAGGTGTTTTCCAGTGACCGAGTGCGCCTACGAGAAACAGAAGCCCAATAGCCACTGCTTTTCCTTAAACCTAAAGCACACACTCACCTCTGCTTCTGAGCACTCCTCTCCCTCACCAACTCAGTTCACTCTAACACTGCCTACATCCACCAGCACTTAAGATCTGAAGTGGCTTTGGAAACCTCTGCACAGAAAACCAAAGGTTGTACTAAAGACAACTAATACAGTCAAACCAAAGTCATATATGTCCTCAGAGACGCTCCTCTCCAGCTTCCCTTTCTCAGTAAAAGGCACCACCACCTCATCAAGGACATCTGAAAACAGTTATTTCCTTCATAGCCCAATCTACCTGCAAATCTTCTCGCTCCGTTTCAACCTTCTGTCACCATGAGCCAAGCCACAATCCCCTGGCTTGGACTTCTATGCTAGGCTCCTATCTATCCCCCCTCCTTCTCCCTGACTCCACTACTATCCTCCACACTGAGGCCCACTGACTGAAACACTACTCAGAGTATGCCCTTTTCTACCTCAACTCCCAGTAGAGCGGTCAGCTCACTTAGAACAGCCACGCCCTTACCTGCACACCCAAGACCTACAGTGTAAGTCCCTGAGCCATCGGAGCACACAGCACGTCAGGTTCTCTCTCAGGTTTTCTTCTTCTTTCTTAAAGGTTCATTTAGTAATTATCTGTCTGTCTGTCTGTCTGCTTGTCTGTTTGGGCACTATGTGTATGCAGGTGGCCATGGAGGCCAGAAGGAAGCATTGGATTTCTTTGGAGTTACAGGTGGTTATGAGTAGCTTGACATGGGAGCTGGGAACCAAACTTTGGTCATCTGCAACTTCAATAAGTGCCCTTACTAAGCCCATCTCTACAGCCATGGCCTTGCTTATTGTAATACTTTTAATACAGAAATAAAATAAAAAAAAATTTACAGAGCAATTTTCCTCAAATAATCCACCCATCCATGTAACATGAATTCTAATTGTTCTTAATAATAAAAACTCCGAGTCAGTTATGAAGGGGTGAAATCTGAAGGATCAGAACAACAGAGTGGCCAGCCACTAGAGTTCTTACCTCTACCAATGCTCAGACCAAAGGGGCGATCCTGTCCTCAGACTGCCTGCTTAGACTGCAGCCTCAGATTGACTATTAACATCTAGAGGAACAAGGCCCCGCCCCCTTGAAGACCTGACAGAGCTCATCATGCCCTGCATGCCTGCGTAAAGGGCAGGTAGTAATACCCTGTCTCTTTAAACAGGGAAGATTCACATACTTCACTCTCTTCCTCCTCTTTCCCTCTCTCTCTCTTCTCTTTCACCACACCTGCCCCCAAAGGCCAGTCTCTTCCCTCCCCCTTCCCCTTCCCTCAATAAATTCCTCACCTAAGCTCTGTCTGTATAGAGTATTTGTCTGTCCCTCACCTGCCACCAAGATCCCTTTCACGCAGAATCATAACACCGACTGCTGCTCAGACTGCTGCCTCAGACTGCACTGAGCTCCTGTTTCCTCCCACCTTATACTCCTCTCTCAGCCCAGCTATATCGCTCCTGTCTCCACCTCCCTAGTGCTGGGATTAAAGATGTGGGATACCAAGTGCTGGGATCACCTTTGTGTGAGCTGTTTCTCTTTTAGACTGGATCAATTTTGTGTAGCCCAGGTGGCCTTGAACTAACAGATCCCCCTGCCTCTGTCTTCCAAGTCCTGGAATTAAAGGTGTCTGCCCCCACTGCCTGGCCTCTATGGCTAACTCGTGGCTTAGCTCTGCACTGATCTTTAGGCAAGCATTAGTTATCTGTTAAAACACAAACAAAATATCACTACACATCCCGCCTTCTTGTACCTATGCACTGACTGCATCCTTGTTCTGCAACACACCTCCCTCGGAACATCCACAGCAGGTTCTTCTCTCCACTCAGCCATTTAAGCATCAGTTCCCCATCTGTCTTCTTTGCACTTCCTAGTATTCAAAATTCCTTATCTACTTATACATTTACATTTGAGCTCCCTTACTGAAGGAGAGCAAGACTTTGTCTAGCTGGTCCACTGTAACATGCTTAGTATCTGAACCAGTGTTTAGACACATACAAAATCTAAAATTTCTTTACAAACTAGCAAACAAATGAAATGTTCTTCCTAAGAATTCAGAGATTCAGGGGATGTGAGGAGAGTGCTCTTGACAGGATCAGTTTTATTATCTGGGCTCACTTAGAATAAGTAGCCACCAGAACAATTGTGAAATATAACTCATTTAAAACAATGCATTATCTGCTAAAAGCACAAAATTACAAAACTAGAAAATAAATATGTTAAGTTTAAAAAATTTTCATTATGCAAATTCATTTTGTTAGGGCATTTGTTAATTTTAAAGACATGACCTACCGATAAGCGGATTTTTTCTTATATCCAGAACAACCAGGGTTCTGTTGGTTTCCAGGGCTTCCAGCAAAGCCTTAGCTCCTTCACTGGTGAGGCCGCACTGCTGCAGGTCAAGAGCTTTGGATGAGAGACAATGCGTTACTTGCCGACTCCACCCAGTCTAACACACAGACAATTCTCATTCACGCTTAGGCCATTCCTGAACAAGACTACTCACAGCAGATTTTAAATCTTGGGCATGAAAGAAAGAAAGAAAGAAAGAAAGAAAGAAAGAAAGAAAGAAAGAAAGAAAGAAAGAAAGAAAGAAAGAAAGAGAAAGAAAGACATGCTATAGTGACCTTACCTCACCCCTATGTAAAAAAGAAATAACTCCCCACAACATGAGAGAAAACATCACCCAGTGAGAATCATTTCATGATTAGCAAGGATGGCAATGGCAGTGTAAACACTGCATTCAATTCTTAATCCAGAATTCCAAAGGAATCTCAGAAAAAATACACTTTTAAAAAGAGAGGGGCTGGAGAGATGGTTAAGAGTATAGCTGCTCGGAGGATGGTGGTGGCATAACTTTAATCCCAGCAGAGGCAGGCAGATCTCTGTAACTTCGAGGCCATTCGAGGCCAGCCTGCTATACAGAGCTAGTTCCAGGACAGCTAGGGCTGTTACACAGAGAAACCTTGTCTCAAAAAATAAAGAAAAAAAGAAAAAAGAAAAAAGGATATTGCTGCTTTTCTGAAGAACCGAGGTTCCATTCCCAACACCCACAAGCGGTTCACAACTGTCTGCAACTCCAGCCCCTGGAGATCCAGTGCTCTTTTCTGGCCTCTGTGGGCAGTAGGTATGGCTGTGGTACACAGACAAAGCACCACATACAATAAATAAAAGGAAAGAGTTCCTGCCTTGACTTCCCTCTACGAAGGAGGCAAGCTGTAAGGTGGAAAAAACACCTTTCTTTCCCAAGTTGTTTTGGTAAGTGTGGTGGTTTGAATGAGAATGGCCCCCATAGGCTCATATATTTGAATGCTTAGTCATCAGGGAGTGGAACTGTTTAGAAGAATTAGGAGGTGTGGCCTTGTTGGGTGAAGCATGTCACTAGGGTGGACTGTGAGGATTTAAAAGCCCACGCCAGGCCCAGTGTCTCTCTCTCTCCCCCTGCTGCCTGCAGATCAGGATGTAGAACTCTCAACTACTTCTTCAGCATCACATCTGCCTGTGTGCTGCCATGCTCCCCCACCATGCTGACAATGCACTAAGCCTCTGAACCCATAAGCAACCCCCAGCTAAATGTTTCTTTTGTAAGATTGGCCTTGGTCATGGTGTCTCTTCACAGCAACAGTGACTAAGATAGTGAGTCTTTTATCACAGCAACAAAAAGCAGACTAAACTAAGAAAAAGGAACAAAGGCAGCTTTGCACAAGCAGGAGAGAGCTGACTCTAAAACTCATCTGCCAGTGCCTGACCCAGAACTTTCTAGGCTCCAGAATTAGCAGAAATAAACTCTGCTGTTTAACCAGTACATTTCACTAGAACATCAAATGAACCACAGCAATGAAACCTGGGGCAGCCAGGATGGCTCAGCAAGTAAGGTCACCTGCTGTCAGGTGGACCCTCAAGTCTCATCCTTGGAACCCACATGGTGGAAGAAGAAAACTAACTGAGGCAAGTTGTCCTCTGACCTCCACATGTGCACTGTGGCAGGACATGTACTTGGAACCACATCCTAAGTAAATAATACATGGTTTGTTTTAGTTGTTTGGGTTTTTCATTTTTTTTTTTTTATTTTAAAACAGCAGTCAGCACTCAGGAGGCAGAGACAGGTAGATACCTGGGAATTTGAGGCCAGTCTGATATACACAGCAAGTTCCAAGTTAGCCAGGGCTACCTAGTGAGACTTTGTCTAAAACAAACAAATAAATACTCCACATAGATACATATCATCTATTATATAATAGATCACACACACTCCCACAGACACCTGTAAACAAAGACAGTAGGATTAGAAAATAGAAGTTTGCTATAACTATTACTATAATCTCTAGGTGGACAGACACATCTATTTTTTTAAAGGCTGAAAATATGCCTAAATGAACAGCAGTTACTTCTAGATGTTTTGATTACAGGTAACACTGTTTCCTGTGGAGAATATATGTGGCTTTAGATTAAAAGTACAATAAAAGCCACTAGAGGATTTTCAATTTCTGAAGCGCATTTACCTTACCTCTAAGCCACAAATCTTCACTGAGAGAGTCTGCAAAAGCACTTGCACCCTGGTCACCAATTAGAGTGTTGCAGTTCAGCGTGATGCGCCGTAAACCAGCCATGCCATCAAAATCGGGTCTCCTGTAGCGAAGACTCTCAGCCCAGGTTTCTTCATGCCTTCTCATGGTCTGGTACTTCAAAGACAACAGTATGGAGTCAGGTGCTGGAAGGAATAGGAAACCTAAAGGGAAACCAGCCACGGCTGATTACATGCACCATACCCCTAAGTACAAATACGCCAGCAGTCTGCCCTTAGATGGTCCCAGCACAGAGCTCAAGTTGTGAGATTAATCAATGGGTGACTGTTACTCAGCAGTTACATAAACTGACAATTTACTAAACTCTAAAAAATTTTATTTTCCTTTTCTGCCACATTAAAGAACTAGTTTAACATTGCTATACTTCTAAACACTATCCTGTCTTCTAGGGGCTTCCAATACAATTTAAGCACTTAATATGTCTCATGACTATTAATAAGCTACATAAAGCTATAAAAATATCTTACATATGTTTTATATACACAGAAGTAACAGGACCTGCGTGTGCACATGTATGGTGATGGGGATTAAATCCAAGCCTTCAACATGCCCAGCAAAGTGCTCTACTATTGAACACCCGGGTCAACACGTGCAAGTTTCAGATCATAAAAAGATACATTCAGAGGCTGCAACATCATCTTTTAACCCAATGTCTCTTGGGTACTTCTTAGGGCACACATACCATCTTTAGAGTCCTAGAATAAGCAAGGAGAGTCTGACAGGCATTAGGAAAAAATGGTTTGATTTTTAGTTACAGTCATAGCCTTTAAGACTATAGCCAATTCTCTATATTCACCAGGTAAACTTTCTCAATATGGGGCATTGATGTTAAAAGGAAAAACACCTCCCTGCTTGAACAAAGCATCTGTGACATGACACTAAAAGGAGTAAGGTTAATGCCATTTTCCTATTAAGAATAACCACATAAAAGCATGGAGCCACAGCAGACACTACTCAGCACACGAGACCCTCAGAGTCAACTGTGACTTTACAGAGGTGAAGCAACTCGTCCATGTCCACACGATACTAAATGAGTCAGGGCTTTCATTTAGGCCATCTTGCTTCAGCATCCACACAGTTAGGCTAGTGGTTAGGCAGGGCTGTAATCTGAGCTACTCAGTAGGTTGAGGCAGGTACATCACAGGTCCAGTGAGGGCTACAGAGTGAGTTCAAGGCCAGCCTAGGCAACTTAGTGAGAGCCAGTTTCAAAATAAAGCCAAAAAATGCTGGGATATACTTCAGTGATAGAGCACTTGCCTGAAATGTGAGATCTCAGTTCAATGCCCAGCATAAAAAAAATACCATTCCTCCAAAACCAAAACAACAAAAACCTTACAAAATCCAATCGCCACACCAGAAATCAGAATGTACGCCTTGACCACTATTTGTCACAAGGGTCAAAGCATTTGCTTTGTAAAGGTCTAAAAGTAAACATTCCCAGCTCCATGTGTCTGAAACCAACTACTCAACTCTCCTGATCTAAGGCAGAAGTAGCCAACTACCATGCAGACAACTAGACAGGGCTGTGTTCCTTAGCATCCTTACTTGCAAAAACTGTGTGACGGGCTAGATTCATTCCATAGTCCTTAGTTCTAGTCTTTATCCTTGCTACCAAACTACAAAAACAAGCCAGCCAAGGTGATATACACCTCTAACCTAGCACTTGGGAGGCTGAAGGGAGGGGACTAAAGCAAGTTCCAGGCCAGCATGAACAACACAAGTCCAACCAGGCTGGATCACACAGCAATGTTCTGTCTCAACCACCACTAGACCCAAACAAGCAAGCAAACAACAACAACAACAACAACAAAAACCTACAAAAAAGACTTCATATCAAATTGTTAAATAACTTTAGTCCTAATAGTAGCTATAAGAACTATAAAGAATGTATGTGCTGTTTCTTATTAGTTTATAAGTTACAGTAGTTAGAGTGACATCAGTGATTGGAAACTGTAATAGTATGAATTTCTTTCAGGGCTACAACATCTTCAACAACTAAAATAACAAAGAAGTATTATTTATAAAATATTATACTGCAGCACAAACAATAAAAACCCAGAGACAGATATTGGGGTTCAACTCAAAAACCAGAAAAGCACAGCAGCCAAGCCACTAGAGAAATCTTACCTCTACTAAGGCTGGGCGACCACAGACTAAGCAGATTAAGCAGCCTAAGACTAAACCTCTCTCTCCTCTCATTTTATATTCCCTCTAGTCCTGGAATTAAAGGCATGACTCCCTAGTACTGGAATTAAATGTGTAAGCTGCTACCACCTGGATTTATTTCTACATTGATCTTGTGTAGCCCAGGGCAGCCTTGAACTCACAGAGACCCATCTGCCTCTGTCTCCCGAGTCCTGAGATTAAAGGTGTGTGCCACCTTTAATCTGACTTTTAGTTGGCTTAGCTTTGCCCTTCTGATATTTAGGCAAGCTTTATTTATTAAAATATAAATCAAATTCACTATATTTCCCTCTTTACTTTTAAAATAAAAAAGTCTATAACTAATATAAGAAAAACTATATACAGTAAGTACAATAACTATATATAATATATACAGGCAATAAATACATCAACAATGTCTATTCCATTTGTATTTGATAAATTCAGAGAAAATATTCCATATCTATCCTATCTGGGTAAATCCAAAGTCTTGTACCTAATTTACTTTCTATCATAACTTGCTTTCTGCAGAGGTAAACAAAGAACACTAGTCTTCAACTCCCTCAGAGACCAAAGAAGGATATAATATTAACTGAGTAAGCATAGTGTGTGAGCAAGCAACTTCCAAAAAATGTGAGAAATGATAGAGACAGCTAGCTGCCTGGTCAGTCACCCAAAGTTCCTTTGCAGCACTGGGGCATCTATCTTTGGCCTACAGGCCTAGCATATCCAGCAGACTTTTTTATGAAGCAGGATCGTCTGAAGGGCTGTCCTTGTCTTGACAATGTTTGGCAGTCACTTTCTTTTGTGTCCTGCTTGCCCAACTAGAACAGCATACTGTCAGCAATAGAGGCAAGGGCATTTTCTCGCCCAGTGGTTTACTTTTGCCACAAAGAAAGCTAACTCCATGTGGAGTTTCTTTGATGCCCATTATCTTCTCTGAAGTAGATTGATGCTGCCAGGAGCAGACATGTCTCATTGTCATAAAAAAAAAAAAAAGGATCTATGCTACTAAAACATCTTAAATGCCATATTCTGTAGACCTCTGAAGTGTTTGAAGATGACCTGTCTGTCTAAAATATCTCTGCTTGACCTTGAAAACATAACTAATGTAGCTACAAGTTCAACTGTAATAGGTGACTAATTACTAACCTGCATTTCCTTATTATGCTAAACAGTTGGTAAAAATAACTTTCACAGACTAGAAATTTGCATTACATTGTTAAATGAGGTATATAGGTACAATACCTTGAACAAGATTAGGAATGTATGTGCAGATTGTTCTAATAAAATTAATCTCAATTTGTATCAATATACAAAATTTGTATGCAATATATAAAAGTACAATCTAATGCAAAATATTTAAAACTAGTAGTTGCTTTTTAAAAGTAGATTCAATAATCTACCTTTTTATCTATATCCTCCCCTTTTTCTTTTCAGAGTAGATTCAATAATCTACCCTCTTATCCTATTCTATCTATAGCCCCCCTTTTTTTGTCTAAAATAAAAACACCCCATGTCGAGCACCCTTTTAGATGGAAGTTTCTGTCCTGCCCAGTCCCACAGTCATTTAGTGCCAAATAAACACACAGAGGCTTTTATTAATTATAAACTGTTTGGCCTAGTGCTCAGGCTTATTACTAATCTATCTCTTACTGATGTGGGATTCCCCTCTGCATGCTGTGAATATGTTTTATTACTGTTGGTTAATAAAGAATCTGCTTTGGGCCTATGTCAGGGTAGAGTATGGCAAGGCGGGAATTCCTAGCAGAAATGGAGGAGAAAAGAAGACAGAGTCAGAGAGACGCCATGTAGCCGCCAAAGGAAACAGACACCCTGGAACTGGTAAACCACGAGCCTTGTGGTAAAATATAAAATAATAGGAATTTAAGATTAAGAAGATTAATTTTAGTTAATAAGAAGTCTAAGATAATAGGCCAAACAGTGTTTTAATTAATACAGTTTCTGTGTGATTATTTTGGGTCTGGGCGGCTGGGAACAAATGAGCAGCCTCTGCTAACATCTTACAACTGAGATTAACCCATAATTCTTATCTATGTTTAGCCATGTGGCTTGGTACTTTTTCTCAATAAGGCATTCTCATCTTGCTTCCTCGGCTTCTGAATGACAATTGCATCTCTCCTTTCCTATTCCCAGAATTCTCCTAGTCTGGTTGTCCTGCCTAAACTTCCTAACTACTGGCCAATCAGTGTTTTATTAAACCAATATGAGTGACAAATCTTTACATGTAAAAGAACATTATCCCACAAAATTATACTTTAAAGTCTTATTTCTAAGATTAAATGAGTATCTTTAAGTGTCAGAATGCCAAGCTAAGCAACATTTACATATCATGCAATGAAACTAAAACTACTAAAACTAAGAAAAAAAAAGTACTGCAACCCCAAACCAAGGTATTAATGTGCTTCAATCACATCAGCCATTCAAGGCTGAATGTACCTTTAAGATCTTTGCCATATGACCGGCTCCTTGCCATGTCAGATTACATCCTGTGAAGTTGACGGTCTTGAGGGTGACAGAATTCTTTATGCCTTGACAAATAACTAAAAGGAAAAACCAACACACAAGTAAGACCAAGAGCCTATCAACTTGGTCAATCTTGGTTTATTCACAGTCTTCAGTCTATGCTAGTTTAGACACGTGTTCCTAAAATCACTTTACAACCCTCTCAGACACTAACAGACTGGCTGCAATTTATCAATAACAAAGTACTGATCTATATTACAGCAAAGGCTTAATTCTACTAACTTGTCAAAACTGAATACTATTGATATACGGACACTACAATTGTATTATAAAGTGGAGCACTGTGGTGCACGCCTTAAATTCCAGTACTTGGGAAGCAGAGGCAGGTGGATCTCTCTAAGTTTGAGGCCAGCATGGTCTATACAGTGAGTTCCAGACCAGCTACATATTGAGACCTTGTCGCATAAATAAATAAATAAATAAATAAATAAATAAACAAACAAACAAACAAACTGGGGCTGGAGAGATGGCTCAGTGGTTAAGAGCACTGGCTGTTCTTCTAGGATTCCTGAGTTCAATTCCCAACAACCACATTGTGACTCACAACCATCTAAACTGAGACCTGGTGCCCTCTTATGGCATTCAGGCACACATGCAGACAGAACAATGTAAACAAATAAATAAATCTTAAAAAAAAAATACAACTGCACTACAGCTGTTTTACTTGGAGATGGTCATGACTTTCAATTCTCTTTTCTCTACTATTGCCGTCCTCACAATAGTTTTTGATTTTTCAAGACAGGGTTTCTCTGTGTAGCCCAGGCTGTCCTGGAACTCGCCCTACTGACCTGGCTGTCCGAGATCTGCCTACCTCTACATCCCAAGTGCTAGGATTAAAGGTAGGCATTACCCTTCTCAGCTCCCACAAATATTTCTTAAAGGAAAATCATAAACTACGAGCAACCACAAACAATAGAACACTAAAGACGACAAAACTGCCTGTTTTATGGCATTTCACAACCTTAAATAAAGTTCAAACAGTCTTAGGCATGATAAGCTTTCCCGGCAGAAGTGAGAACAGATCAGCATCTGAGCAGGCATAGGAGGCAGCTCAGGCTGAAGGAGCTCAAAAGGTAGACAGAGGTCATCATAGCACATAGCAAACATGACACCAGCCTCACAGGACAACAGTTAAATGACATGACTCACTTTCTAAACCTCCATCTCCAATTGGACAATTAGCAAGAGACAAGTGCACCAAAGATGTCGATTTACTCAATCCCTTAATAGAGGAAAAAAAGTAAAATATGAATTGAGTATTTTCCCACCAAAATCAGCTATCAAATGTCTGCAGGTCACATGAACAAGGCTTACCTTTGTTAGACTAGTCAAATCTCTCTCTCTCAGAATCAGCCCATTTAGCTCCAGATTTCTTAGCATACTAGATGTGCTTAAGCAGCCTTTAAGAGCCTTACACAACTGGAAGCTCACATCCTTGGATCTTATTGCAGGAACCCGATTTCTGCAAACTCTGTGTGTATCAGAACCTAAGACAAATTCATTGTAAAATTAGTGATGTCAACCACACAATTTTAGTATTAAACTCTTCAGTGCTAAGGTACAGAAATAAACCATGTCCTTAAAGAGGAAATTCAAAACCACATGAAATTCAGAAACATAAATGGTGCATGGTATGGTTTCTTACGGAGGCAAAGAATTTGCACCTAAGGGATGTCTTCAAAAAAAAAAAAACCCTCAATTTGTATATAGAATAAAGAGGGAGTGGGAGTGAACTGTGTGAAGGGATCCAAGGCTGACACCTGCTGGACAGTATAAATACTGCAGGTGTGGGGGCTAGACCCTTCAGGATAGACAAATTAGAGTAATTCACAGCCTGAGGCAAGTCTTCAAAAGTTGGCTTTTATAACACACGTGAGGACCAAGGCTGCCGCTGGCTTAGAGAATGGTTAGAAAAACATGCCCCGCTGTTGGGCCAATTACACAAAGGGAGACCAGGGAGAGGCACCTGCACCCCACAGATTAGGAGAAAGACCCCTTCCAGCAGGCTTTGGCTATAGTGCAGCTCCTATTCCAGTGCCTTTGTAAAGGAGGACACACTGCAGCCAGTACCAGTAGGTACTGGATCTGGGTGAGATTGGCTGCACAGAGGGAAACCAAGTCCAGGAGCAGCAAAGCCAGTCAGGGGCTTCTTCAACAGCACAGGCTAACACAGCTGAGAGATAAACAAGTGGCATCTAAGAGGCTAAAATCTACAGCCTAGACCCACTGGACACAAGACTGGAAATGCTGCAAAGGATGTCTGAAGGGAAACGGTCCAGACAGTCTCCTTATATTCAGCATAAAATACTGGGCAAGATTAAGTATGCCTGCCCAATTCTACGATACCGCTCATCTTTCCTTTAATTTGGGCTATTACAATGGTAATCAAGGGATTCCTCAGAAGTACAATACTGTCCTTGAAGGTGTTATCTAAGACCTGGAAAAGGGCCAGGCTTCTCCTAGCTTATTACACCTTCCCTTTCAGCTGGTAACCTGACATGCGCAATGCACTTTAGTCCTAAGAATTCTCGACAGGCTTGTTTCAATGCTTTTCAGATGTGTGAGTATTAAGAGCTTAAAATATGATATTCAAGCTCTATGTTAACACTAACACCTGTTTCCCTTACATGATACTCTTTAAAAAAAAAAATGGGGCCCAGATGGCCAAATGGATAAAAGCGCAAGCAAGGAAAACTTTGAGAACCCAGATCTGCACTACCTGCAAGGGGAAAGCCAGTAATCTCTGGGAAGCGACTAGAGATGATCCCAGGGGCAAACTAGCTAGCCAGACAATGGAAGCAGCAAGTCCCCAGAGTTCAAAAAACAAAAACAACCCTGTCTCAGTATATAAATTGAAAAGCAATAAAGATATCCAATGTCAATTTCTAGCCTCCATGTATGTGAGATCATATGTCTAGATACAGAAACATGCACATGCATGCGCACACATGCCACATGCATATACATACACAAAATTATTTGCAAATCTAAAAATAAAAGAGTATGTGAAAAATTGTTTAGCTGCTGAGAGGCCGGCCCAACAGTGAAGGGCATTTGCTGTACAATCTGGAGGTCTGGAGTTTCAGATCCCAGCACCCACATAAGCTAGGTCTCAGGGCAGGGCTTGTAACTCCAGTTTGGCAGGGGGCGGAGAAAAGTGGACGGTTAGGGTTTGCTGGTTTCCAGCCAAGCCAAGATCAAGAGAGACACTCTCAAAACAATGGGTGGAAAGTGACCAGAGAACACCCAACACCTCTTCTGCTTTTTCTGTGTGTGCATTTGTGGCGATACTAAGATTCAGAAATACTTTAAGAAAAAAATTAGTGCAGACCCATACATAAAGGATGATAAAATTTTTTTGGATTCTGGGCAAGCGTTCATGAATGACCATAGAAGCACCAGAAAGACTTGATTTGGGGATTTATAAACAATTTAAAACAAGGAACGTGCATGCAAACATATTATCTACAAATAACCAAACTGTTTACAATGAGATGTTAAAAAAAAAATAACAGTCCCTTGAGCTGGATAGATGGCTCAGAGTTAGACTTAATTGCTGTTCTTGCAAAGGATACAAGTTCAATTCCCAGCACCCATATGGAGGCTCACAATCATGTATTTCTACTTCCAGGATTTCAATGCCTTTTCCGGACTCTGCAGGCACTGCACACACATACATGCACGAAGGCAGCACACTCATACAAAACTTTCTAAAAATCATAAAACACGTCCCTGAAGGGTTCTTTTGTTTGTTTGTTTTGTTATACATTTTCCTCTCCATTTTTTTAAACTCTCTTCTGTATTAGGCTTATAATGAGATTGTAAATTTAAAACCCTAAAAGAAAGAAGTCGGGGGCAAAATCATTAATGGTTAAATCATTAAATTATCCTGCATATTCCTCGGGGAGCATAGTTGGTAATCCTCGCTGCGATAAGGGCCAATCTCGAGCCCTATTCTTTCCTTAACTACTCTTCCAGCCAACCGCCTGCAAAGGAGGCGGCGGCAAAAACTCCTTTGTGGATGGGTGAGGCCGGCTTCGCAGGCTTCCTGTGCACCGGACTCCCTCCTCTCAGACCGAACCCTCGCAACTCCCGGCTGCAGACCTGTCTCCCCGAGCCACGGCTGGAAGGAGCTCTTGATGGCCACCAGCGGCAGGTCGCGGTTCACCCTGAGCGTGCTGAGCAGCGGCGCCCAGTCCACCACGCGCAGCCGGTCGGCATTGAAGTCCAGCACGCCGTCCCGCAGGCAGGAGCGCACTGCGGGCAGCGGCACCGAGTCCTGCAGCGCGCACAGGTACTCGTAGTGCGAGAAGAAGTCAGCCGCGCTATCGCGCCGCAGCTTCACCGAGTCGATCATGACACCGCCGCAGCTCGGGAGACACCACCAGCCGCCCCGCGCCTCCTCCCGCCGCGCCCCGGGCGGTTGGCGCCCGCTACACCCGCGCTGCCAGCTCTGCGCGCCACTGCTGCCGTTCCAGCCACCGGCGAACTCCCGCGGGCGGCGCGCGCACACCGCGCTGTGCGTCGGCGCGCTCACAGTGCGTCAGAGCGCAGGCCACGCCCACCGGGGGGTGCGTCACCGCCTGTGCGACCCTCCGGCAGAGATGGTGCTATGAAGGCGCAGCTGTGGGGACCACAGATGAGGTGCGGGTGGCGTGATGCATCTGAGAACGGGGGCTTGGCCTTGAGAAGATTCTTAGACGCACTCCACTGCTTATGCTTCGTCACCGGGAGAATGCACAAGAGAAATTTCACAACTCCGTTTGCAAACCAGACTTCCGTCGTTTCCTCGCAACTTTGGGTTAGACAAAACTGGAGTTTAGCTTAGTATTTTCCATTGATACTGGTTTTCAATGTTAGTTCTGTAAATGTACTTGAGGGTGACTCCTGTATCACAGAGAGACCATTTAACGATTTTAGTAGAGTCGGTAACGTTCAGCCTTGTAACTATTCAAAGTGAATTTAGAATTCACTCAGCAGTGGTTAAGTTCAGAGTTATATGCCTAGGCATTGCCATGTTATTTAATTGTACATTAAAATAAATTACTTTGGGCAGAAACAAAGTAAACTCTGGGTAATAAATACAACAGTTTGTTTCAGTCCTTTTAAGGTTTTATTTATGGGTATGTGCCTGTATACTGTCTGTGTGCACATGCCCAAAGAGACCAGAAGAAGGCACCAGATTCACCCAGAGCGGGTGTTCCAATGTAGATGCTGGGAACCAGACTCAGGGACTCTGGAAGAAAAGTAAATGAACTTAAGGGCTGAGCTGTCTCCAGTTTATTATTATTATTATTATTATTATTATTTATTGAGCTCTACATTTTTCTCTGCTCCTCTCCCTGCCTCTCCCCTCCCCCCTTCAGTCCTCCCCCAAGGTCCCCATGCTCCCAATTTACTCAGGAGATCTTGTCTTTTTATACTTTCTACTTCCCATGTAGATTATATATATGTGAGAAAATATCTATGTGAGTCTCTCTTAGTGTCCGCATTGTTGTCTAAGTTCTCTGGGATTGTGGTTTGTAGGCTGGCTTTCTTTGCTTTATGTTTAAAAACCACCTATGGGTGAGTACATATGATAATTGTCTTTCTGTGTCTGGGTTACCTCACTTAAAATAATGTTTTCGAGCTCCATCCATTTTCCTGCAAAATTCAAGCTGTTGTTATTTTTTTCTGCTGTGTAATACTCCGTTGTGTAAATGTACCACATTTTCTTTATCCATTCTTTGATCGAGGGGCATTTAGGTTGTTTCCAGGTTCTGGCTATGACAAACATAGCTGCTATGAACATAGTTGAGCACATGTCCTTGTGGCATGATTGAGCATCCTTTGGATATATACCCAAAAGTGGTATTACTGGGTCTTAAGGAAGGTTGTTTTCTAATTTTCTGAGAAATCGCCACACTGATATCCAAAGGGGTTGTACCAGCTTGCATCCCCACCAGCAATCCAGAGTGTTCCCTTTTCCCCACAACCTCTTCAGCATAAGTTGTCATCAGTGTTTTTGATCTTGGCCATTCTTACAGGTGTAAGATGGAATCTCAGAGTTGTTTTGATTTTCATTTCTCTGATGACTAAGGATGTTGAACATTTCCTTAAGTGTCTTTCAGCCATTTTAGATTCCTCTGTTGAGAGTTCTCTGTTTAGGTCTGTACTCCATTTTTTTTATTGGATTATGTGATATTTTGGTGTCCAATTTCTTGAGTTCTTTGTATATTTTGGAGATCAGACCTCTGTCTGATGTGGGGTTAGTGAAGATCTTTTCCCATTCTGTAGGCTGTCGTTTTGTCTTGTTGACCGTGTCCTTTGCTTTAAAGAAAGCTTTTCAGTTTTAGGAGGTCCCATTTATTAATTGTTTCTCTCAGTGTCTGTGCTGCTGGGGTCTCTTTAGGAAGTGGTTCCCTGTGCCAATGCGTTCAAGCGTACTTCCCACTTTCTCTTCTATAAGGTTTAGTGTGGCTGGGTTTATGTTGAGGTCTTTGATCCATTTGGACTTGAATTTTGTTCGTGGTAATAGATAGGGGTCTATTTTCATTCTTCTACATGTTGATATCCAGTTATGCCAGCACCACTTGTTAAATATGCTTTCTTTTTTCCATTTGATATTTTTTGCTTCTTTATTAAAGATCAGGTGTTCCAAGATGTGTGGATTGATATCCAGGTCTTTTATTCAGTTCCATTGGTCCTCCTGTCTGTTCTTATGCCAATACCTTTTATTAA
>PVIU01015570.1:0-47818 GCA_004026605.1 Ondatra zibethicus
GGTTCAGTTCCCAGCACCCACATGGTTGATTACAACCATCCATCACTCCAGTTTCAGGGCAGTTGTAGAATATTATTTTAAAATGTATTACATTTGTTTCTGGTGTGGAACATTTGTTTAATAATGCAAAGTTGTGTTGCATGCTTTTTAAAAAAAGATTTATTTATTATGTATACAACATTCTGCTTCCATGTATGCCTGCAGGCCAGAAGAGGGCACCAGATCTCACTACAGATGGTTGTGAGCCACCATGTAGTTGCTGGGACTTGAACTCAGGACTCTGGAAGAGCAGCCAGTGCTCTTAACCACTGAGCCATCTCTCCAGCCTATGTTGCATTCTTTAATATTGCATTTGTTTTACAGTTTAATGAAACTGTTACATTGCCTGTCTAAAATACCTGATTGGTCTAATAAAGAGCTGAATGCCTAATAGCAAGGCAGGAAAAAGGATAGGTGGGCCTGGCAGGCAGAGAGAATAAATAGGAGAAAAAAGAGAAAAGAGATCAAGGAGCAAGAGAAGAAGAAGACTCCGGGGCCACCCAGCGACACAGCAAGCCATGGAGTAAGAAGTGAAAAAAGGTATATAGAATAGAGAAAGATAAAAGCCCAGAGACAAAGACAGATGGGATAATTGAAGTTAAAATCTGGCTAGAAACAAGTCAAGCTAAGGCCAGGCATTCATAAGAAAGAATAAGACTCTGTGTGTATTTATTTGGGAACTGGGTGGAGGGTTCCCCAAAAGAGCAAAGAGTTAAAACAAGAACAACAACACAGGGGTTCTTAAACCTCCTTCTGACATCACCATGCACCAGGGATACGTACATCCATGCAAGCAAAACACTCTACACATAAGATAAATATTTTTAAAATTAAGATAAAAAAATGGTCCAACATCTTAGAGCGCAAGTTGTCTGGGGTCCAAGTGTAAACAGGTACCTAGTGGAAGAGAATCCAAAGAGATGGACTAACCCAAACCAGAGCCGACCCTGAGTTCCGTGGTTTGAAGTGACAGATTTTCTGTCATGGCTCCTGGCCTTGATCATTAAAACATCTGTTCTTTGCACTTGTAAGACAGCAAAAGGAACAATCCTAAAAGTAATTTTTAGGGTCTTGAGAGATGGCTCAGCAGTTGAGAGCACTTGTTACTCTTGCAAAGGACTCAGGTTTGGTTCTCAGCCCCACCCACGAGGTAGTTCACAACCATCGGACCCAGGGAATCCAATGCCTTCTTCTGACCTCCATGGAGACAGGCACATGTGGTGCACACGCATACATGCAAGAAAAACACCCATACACATAAAATACAATAAAAATCTTACCCAAAAAAAAAAACCCTTTTAGCTTATTCTTTTTACTACCAGTGTTGTTTGGGGCCCTGCTACCTGCTCACTGTGGTCCTAGCAGCTGTTCCATGTAATCAGACTTTGTAGTCAGACTTTTTCATCAGCTTCCCAATAACAACACGGAGACTTATTATTAATTATAAAAAATCTCAGCCTATAGCTCAGGGACAAGCTCGAGCTTGTCCCACTGGCTCTTATAACTTAAGCTAACCCATTTCCAGTCATCCACATGCTGCCACTTGCTTCGTGGCTTTTACCTCTCCTCCTGCACGTCCTGCTTCCTCTGCATCCCGCAGGCGACTCCACCTTTCTTCTTCCCAGAGCTCTCTCTGTCCAGAAGTCCCTGCTATTCCTCCTGCTTAGCTATTGGCCATTTAGCTTTTTTATTAAACCAATCAGAGTGGCACATCTTCACAGTGTACAAAAGATTATTCCACAACAGTCCTATACTGGGCGGCCACTCGTTTTGTGGACTACTTTTGGTGGGTGTGGTTATTTTTTCCTGGGATAGGTCCTCCATGCTCTGGCCATTTGACATTGGACATCTGCACAAGAGACCTAGAAGCCAGGGATGGTGCTGTCTGAGCCATGCCAATAGCCACAGCTCTCTCTAAATTTGTACTCAACTCACCTTATGGAAAGAGAGGACAGAGAGTCCCACAGTGTCCTGGGCAGTGAGTAGCTAGGGTTCTGTCTTTAACAGCCTGGAATCTGAGCCGTTCTAACCTTCAGTTGCCCTGAGACCTAAGTAGATTCTAGGACAAAAAGCAGTCGAATCTGGGAACCCATGAGCTTTAAACACTCCGTACAGGCATGGTTTTGTCACTGGGTGGTACCCTAGGTGGAGCAGTTCTGGGCGAAAGAAAACTTATGATCACACCAGAGTGGTGACCAACATCCTTCAGCCTGATGGTGCTCCCCCAAAACAGCTCTTTTAACCCTTCCTAGGCAGGGTATGGCGGTTCACAACTATAATCGGAGCACTTGAAGGACTCAGGCAGGATGATTACCAGGAGTTCAAGGTCAGCCTGGATTATAGCGTGAGTTCCAAGGTAGCCTCAGCCACAGAATAAGAGCCTGTCTAAAATAAAGTTTAAAAAAGTGGTTGGTGGCCATGTCAGTGAAGCTGAGGCCAGCAATGGCGCTCGTGGAGTTCAATTCACAGAATAGCAAAGCCTGGAGAAGCAAAGCCCCTGGCTGGAAGGGGCTTTGCTTCTGCTGTGCATCCTCCTGCTGCCTGCTGCTGTGCTGCTGCTGTATTTGGTGTGCTGTGATTACTGTGTGAAAGGATCTCACTGTATCTAGTACAGTGTGGTTGTTTCGTGGGGAAACCCCTTTCCTCTCTGGAGCCATGGATCCCAAGCATCTGTAGATCAGAGAATCAAGGGCGGATGGGAGGGCGGAGCTTGTGACTGGGCAGTAACTACAGCTCCAGGACAGGAAATAGAGCTGTGGACCCCCCTCTGTGGACAGGTCACAGTCAGGTTGCTGCTGTTTGAGGAACAGGACTGGCTCTGGGGCATGGGTGTGAGGAAGGTGGAGCCCAGGGGGAGCTGGGAAGGGAGGCCCCGAGAGTGATATCTGGGGTGACTCCACTCAGATACAGCAAACATCAGGGCATCAGTGATGTCTCCGCCCAGGACTAGGTCCCCCAAAAGCTTCCAGGTCTCAAGCTCCTTGCCTCAGGCTCCCCCGGCTCTGCCCCTCCCACGGTGACAGATGTTTTGTGTAGTTGATTTTGGTTTGGGGGTTTTTCGTTTTTGTTTGCTTGTTTGTTTTGCTAAGTCCCAGGCTCCAGGGCCAGACTCTTGGGGTGACTTTGGGCAAGTTTAAGACCTGCCTAAGCCTGGGTTTCTTCAGGGACAAATTGCAGTAGTAGCACCTACCCCATGGAACTGTCCAGAAAGGTAAGGGAACTGTGTTTACTGTGTTTACAAGGCTCCCTCACCAAAACCTATACATTTTTCTTTCTTTTCTTTATTTATTTTGACAGGCTCTAAGTAGCTGAGAGTCGCCTTGAGTTTTGATTCTCCTGCCTCCACCTACGGAGTGCAGGGATTACAGGCAAACACCACTCAGCCTGCCTTATAGGGTGCTAGGGATGGAGCCCCAGCTTTTGTACATTCTAAGCAAGCAGCTACCAGCTGAGCTGCATTCCCATCCCAGGGCCACCAGTGTTTTCTCCCTCAAACATCCCAACCTGCAGGAAGGTAGGAAAATGGCGTGACAGGCAGAGATATCCTGGAGGGGTTCAGTGCTAAGTCACACCTGGTAACTCACTGAGTGTGGGAAAGTTCAGGCCTGAGCACCAGCACCCCTTGGTGCCTGCCGGTGGGCAGGTCGCTCCCTCTTTATGGCCTCAATTCTAGTCACATATTAATTAGTATTGCCTAATCTCAAGCCAGGACTGTCTGCCCCTGCCCTCGAGGCCTGCTTCTCTGTGACTTCTGAAGTCTTTCAGTGTGTGCCCAGGAGATAATCTTTTCTTTTCTTTTCTTTTCTTTTTTTAATGTGTATCAGTGTTTGCTTGCATGAATGCCCATGAACCCCATGCGTGCCTGGTGCCTGTGGGGGCGGGGCAAAAGAGGGGGTTAGAATTTGAATTACAGACCATTATGAGTGGTGCTGGGTCACAAACCCAGGTCCTCTGGAAGAGCAACCAGAGCTCTTAACAGCTGAGCGATCCCCAAGGGAGTCTTGAAATAAATAAATAAAAATAATTTTTTTTTGAGGCAAGGTCTCTCTATGTAGCCCTGGCTGCCTGGAACTCTCTATGTAGACCAGGCTGGCCTCCAACTCATAGATCCTGACTCTGCCTCCTGAGTGCTGGGATTAAAGCTATATACCACCATACCCAGATTTTTTTTAAATATTGCATTTATTCATCGTGTGTGGGCATGCCAAGTCTGTGCACACGGAGGTCAAAGCACACTTGTGAGAGCATTTCCCTGATTTTACCGTGTGGTTTTGGGAATCAGGTCATCTGCCCTAGCCGCAAGCCCCTTTACCTGCCGAGCCATCTTGCCAGCCCAGGTATCCAGGAGAGTCTGGGTACTAACAGACCAGCAGGGCTGAGGCCATTGGGGTCAAGGACAGTCAAGTTCACCTCATCAGTCCTTCCTCCCTGGATCACTGCCTCCGCTTTGGGCCTTTGGCAGACGTTTTCCACTGAACAGGGTGCCCGTGTACAACACTCTGCTGTTTTCATTCTCTCTGCTCTTTTACTGTCCAGCAGGGTAACACTATGGACTCCTTCATTCCCCACAAAACTCTGGGGTGGGCGAGCAGGCAGGCGCTGTCTCCAGCTCCCCCTCCCCCTCCTCCAGAGCACTCACCTCCCACGCCGGTGTCTTTGGCCTGTTTATTTTCATTGGCTTCAGCAGAGACATTAACTCCTTTGTCCATCACTGACCCTTAGCAGGCTCTCAGTAACAAATGAATGAATGAATGAATGAATGAATGAATGAATGAATGCTGGAAGAGGACACTAAAGCCCAGAGAGGCTGGAAGAGCTGACAGATGTCACACAGCGTGCAGGTAGAGAAGCTGCCAAGTTGCATCTCTGTCTTCTCTTTTCCGACTCAGGGTCCCAAGTGGTACCCAGATTCAGCAACCTGGATGGCTTTGGATGAACTGACTGCAGCCAGAAAGAGCTCTTAGAATTCTCTAGATGTAGCACAGGTCCTCAGGGTGAGGGAGCCACCTTGGCAGATGCGGCTAATCTTAATTTATAGCTTCTCATTCTCATTGTGGGGACAGAAAATGTTCCTTTGAATTAACTTGCAAATCACTTGTTCAGACTCCTACAGTGTAGCAGAGACAATGAGGAAGCTGTTGTGGGGCGGCCCGGGCTAGTTGGAATGGTGACGAAAAGCAAACTCGCCCACAGGGAGAGTCCAAGACGCCGCACAATCTACCTGAGGATCATCCGTGAGAAGCTGGAGGCCCAGAGAGAGCACATGGTTCGTTGGGGCACCATCCTTGGGCTGCTTACCCTTCACCTGGGTCAGAGGGAGAACTCTGCGAGCCTTGTAACCTAAAGCTGACACCTAGGACCCACGTGACGGCGGAAGGAGAGAGCCAACTCCACTGAGTTACCTTCTAATCTCCACAGGTGTGCTGTAGCATGCACATGCCCAGATACACACGCTCACACAAGCTCCCCCCCCACACTCATGCACACAAATAACAATAATAATAATTATTATTAAAATATTTTGTTTATTAGAGCTATTCATTTTGCTTTTGTGTGAGTGTTTTGGCTGCATGTTTGTATGTACACCACATGCATGCCTGGTGCTCACAGAGGTCAGAAGAGAGCATCAGATCCCCTGGAATTGGAGTTATAGATGGTTATGAACCACCATGTGGGTGCTGGGAATCGAACCGGGGTCCTCTGCAAGAGCAAGTGCTCTTAACTTCTAAGCTGTCTCCAACCTTAAATAATTAGGAAAGAGGGAGGGAGGGAGGGAGGGAGGGAGGGAGGGAGGGAGGGGAAAGAAAGAAAGAAAGAGAACCACAGCCTGAGTTTTTCTGCCTCTGCTGTTACCTCCTTGGCTGCAAGGTAAATAACTGATTCTGAAAGAGCATCCACACTTCCTGGTACTAGATTAATCAGTGTACACGTGGGTGTCTCTGGCTCTGACTGTGCTGTCTCCCCACTGAGACTATGTTTTAATACTTCACAACCTGCGGCTGGTTTCCCCAACAACCATCTCCAAAGCCATAAACAGCAGACCAAGGCTTGGAAAGAAGAAAGATTGGGCAACCCTGACTTGAGATAAAAAACCTCAGTGCTGTGCTGGAGATGTGGCTCAGTGGGGAGTGTGCCTGCCTGGTGTGTCCAAAGTCCTGGGTTCCATCCCCAGCACCAAACAAGCCAGGTAAGTTCAAGGCCAGCCTGGATCCTGGAGACTCTAAACAAAACAAAACATCCGTGTTCAGAGGGGACTTCACTAAGCTGTCTTCTGTTAGCAGGACAAGAAAGAAGCCTGGTGCATTTGGGGACTTTCCACTGAAAGGGGGCACCTCTCCCCCTTCCCCCTTCTCTCTTCTTTATCCTCCTTCTTTTTGGTTTTTTTGAGGCTTTTGTTTTGTTTTGAGACGGGGTCTCACTATGTAGCCCAGGCCTCAGCCTCTAGTTCTGGTATCATAATCATCAACCACTATGCCCAATACTAGAGTTTTTGTTTTTTTGGTTTTTTGTTTTTGTTTTTGTTTTGAGACAGGCTCTCCCTATGCAGCAGCCTTGCCTGGAACTCATAATGTAAACCAGGCTGGCCTTAAACTCAGAGATCCGCCCGCTTTGTCACTGTCAAGTATGCATACAAGTTACAGGCTTGTTTCTCAACTCTCCAGGGCAGACTCTGGGTGTGTCCCCAGGGAAGACTAGAGAAGTCCTCAAAAGCCTCCTGTTGGCCAGAAGGAGGGTCAAGATTCTGACAGTGTGACTCAGCAGTGAGCCCCTGCCTAATGTGCACAAAGGCCTTGGGATTCTTGTCCCAGAAGCCTCCAAAGTTGGGGACATGAATTGATGTGTCCATGACCAGGTCACCACAGAGCCTTTTTGGAATGGCATCAGTCCCCTGTCTGCCTTCCTTCAGCTAAGCCCCAGCCCTGACCACTCCCCTTCACCCTCGCACCCACACCGCTTTTCAGCTGGGCTCTCTCTATCCCTTCTACCATCTCCAGTGGTCAACTGAGAACATGGACCAGACTAGCTGTGACCTTCCTCCTCACATTCCCCTGGCTTTCTACTGTCCTTAGAGGAAAATCTGAACTCTTCCTTCTGGCAGGCGGAAGACCTCACCACCTCTGATCTCAGCATCCCCCTCACGCCTCCACTTGGGGGAGCTCACTGGTTATGGACTTTGCACACACAGGACCCAGCCCCCTTGTCCTTCCAGTCCTGGCTTGCTCCTCTGTGCCCCCACAGATGGTGCTTGCCTGTCCCTCTCCTTTGGAGGGAGCTTCTGCCTGCCTTCCCACCTGGACCATGCTGAAGCAACATTGCTCTTTCATAAAACCTCTTGCTTGGGTTGTGTCTTAGTTAGGGCTCCTGTTGCTGTGAAAAGACACCATGACCACGGCAACTCCCATAAAGGAAAACATAGGGGCTGGCTGACAGTTCAGACGTTCAGTCCATTATTGTCATGGCAGCTGGCGTGCAGGCAGACACGGTGCTGGCGAAGGAGCTGAGCGTTCTACATGTTAATTCTCAGGCAACAGAAGGAGCCTGTAATGCTGGGCTTAGCTTGAGCATACATTACCTCAAAGCCTACCCCCACACACAGTGACACACTTCAGACCACACCTACTCCAACAAGGTCACACCTCCTCATAGTGCCACTCCCTGTGGACAAGCATTCAAACACATGAGTCCGTGGGGGGCCACACCACCACAGGCTGCCTCCCTTTTGTGAACTCGTACGGACACCACCCCCACCACACCTCACTGGAGGTATTGCTCCACAAGCAGCGCAGGGCTTCCCTCTAACCCAAAGTGAACATTCACGGGGTTTGCATGTAGGAGCAATAGGTGAGAAAGGATACCTTGGGTTGTCTACATTTGTGCTGGCGGGGAGGTTGGCTCTAAGGGCTGGCCCTGGTTTTGGATAAAGCTGGTGTGAGAGAGAGGGCCCACCCCCACACGCCTTCATATAGGAATGGGAGAACTTGTTCTGACGTAGCGTGGCTTGGCAGCTTGGATGAGAGGAGAAAAGGCGAGATGGGATGGAAGACAGGAGGACTGACAAACAGACCTCTTGGAGGGGACTGCCACAGATGCGCTGAGGCCCCTTTGTGTGTGTGTGGCCTTCTCCTATGAATAAATATGATGGTCCCCAGCCCATCCCTTGAAGCGTACTCGCCATGGTAGCCGCTGAGCTGAGGACATGATAGCTGCTCCTGTCTTGAAATTCGTGAACCACGGACCAGAATCTGAACCCGAGACCATCTCACTGCTGAGCTCTTGTCCCATGCCCAGTACCAGAAGAGCTTTGGGAAGCATCCTATTCTAGGTCCTTGGGACTGGAACTCAGAGCCAGGAGTGGCCCCTATATCCTCCTCCATTTATGCCTGCTCTCCCCTTGCAAAGCCTTCTGGAGCAGACTGGCTGGTGTCTTCAGGGAAGCAGTGAATTATGGTATTGTCCATCTTGATCAGCATAGATCCAAACACCAGCCTGGGCACCCAGGAAGAAGGACGTTAGCTGGGATGTGAGCATCTCATAGGCACTTGGTCCAGATCCAGTCACCCCTTGGATGTGACCAAAAACTACTCCTGGCCTGTCACTTACCTGCTGGGTGACTTGAGGTTTACCTCCCCCCTCCGCCTCAATTTCCCTTTTTATTCAGGAACCCTTCTTTTAAATTTGCTTGAAAGCCTACTGTGTGCCCGAAATAAAGTTCATGAGGAATGAGACAGTCTGATTGAAGGTGGAGATTTGCTGTTCCTTATTTTTGTTGGGGGAAGCATTCTTTTTTATTTTTAAAGTTTGTGTGTGCATGTATGTTCATGTGTGGGAGTGGATGTGCATGCGTATGCACACATGGACTTCAGGTGTCTCCCTTATCTTTTCCCATTTTTTTTATTATTTCATGATTTCATACTTTGGCCATGCCCTCTCGTTACCCCTTCTCATTCCCTTCCCTCTCCCACGCTTTCCCTTCCTTCCCTTCCTTCAGCTTTTATAAACAAGCACATTCCATTATGGCTGCATGGGTAGTGGGTTATTTACCCAAGCATGAGTAACTTCCCAGTGCCTACACCACTCCTCCCCCAGCTGCCATTAGTTGCCTATCACCTCAGTTTTTGAGACAGAATCTCTCATTGAACCTGGAGCTCACCAATTGTCTAGAGTGGATGGATGGTCAGCAAGCCCTCGGGGAACTTCCTGTTTTTGCTTCCCCAGGCCTCAGATTATCAGGAGGCAGAGCCAGCCAGCTTTATTTTATTTGAATACGTTTTTTTTTTAAATTTTGTGTGTGTGTGTGTGTGTGTGTGTGCTTGCGCGCTGTTGCGCAAATAGTGAGTGTATGTCTGCACATGAGGGCAAGTGCCTGCAGATACTGGAGTTACAAGCAGTTGTGAACCGCCTGATGTGGGTGCTCAGAACCGAGCTTCTATGAAGCCCATCTTTCTTGCCCCGCAAGCTGACTTTTAGATTGAATACTGGGAATTTCAATGCAGGGTCCTCATGCCTGCTGGATGGCACTCTACCCACTGAGCCATCTTGATTTCTGAGACAGCATCTCATTCCTGGGTTGAAAGACTAAACTCTAATCACACACAGGAGGAATTTCTGTCACTTGACAACTGTGAGTTCTCTGGTCCGTGGGTCCCACAGTCGGTCTACATCCCTACTCCATCAGCTCGCCTCATCCGACTCCCAGGGGCGGGTCTCAATCTGCTCGGCGGGAATGGGGTGTCCCTTCCTCCTCTTTTGCCTTCTCAGGAGTCCTACCTGGAAGAAGTGACTGCGGGGGTGCCAGACCTAAAGTCCCCTCCAGTGGCTGGTCGAGAGGGCGGCACGTGGACACCGCGGGGCGGCGCCGGAGCGCAGGGCGGGCGGGGGTCACCTGCTGGGCGGGGCTGGATGGGACGAGACCCGGAGGCCACGGCGGCGGCCACCGAGCACTAGGAGCGGGCCCAGCAGGAGGCGGAGCGGGCGTGCCAAGCAGGTAGGGGTGCGGGGCGCGGAACGCGGGGGTGAGGGAGAACAGCGTGCAGGGGCTCAGGCCGGCAGGGCATAGCTCTCGGGGTCGCCTGGGGCGGTGGTCCCCGGCCTGGTGCACCTTGACGAGAACGAGTAGCCGAAAGATCAGCAACATCTCCAGTATCTGCAGACCTAGTGCACGGAGGTGTCCAGAGCGCAGGCCGAGAAGCACCCCGAAGCTAGCTGCATTCGGGGTAACATCTCAGGCATGCGGAAAGCTGGTGGTTTCCTTGTCCCCTCCCGCGAAGCCAACGAGAGTAACCACGACTCCTGGGGAAAAGCCTTGGAGAGGTAGAAGGAGCCTTGACCCCTGCGGGTCCTGAGTTCGCCTAGTCTTTGAACTGGGTGGGTATCGAGGAGAGCGCGCCCCCTCAGAGGCCCCAGGAGCTCTGCAATCCAAGGAGACCAAAACCCGGAGGAGGGGCCCAGGCTTCTAGCAAAGTCAATAAGCAAAACGTTGAACAAGCCGCTCCTTGATAGGGGGAGGTTTCAGTCCTGGGTGCTTTACGGTGGAAAGAGCTATCTGTGATTCCTGCCTCTAAAAGGGCTGCAGTGGGAACTGAGGAAGCCCTGGGGTGTGGGAGGAATATTCTTCTTGCAAGAGAGGTTGAGGGATTTGAGGAGCTGCGAAAGGAGCAAAGAAGTCTGAGTGATCCCAGTCAGAGTCCCCCTGTGTTCGCCCGCCTGTCGCCGTAGCCCTTTCTTTTCTAGAAGTGCAATTCTGTTTTCTTGTACCTAAGTGGAACAACATCTTTGACAAATTAAGTCATGGTTTTACGTAAGCTATTAATCTCTGTCAGGCTGGCTTCTTGGTGACAGTACCTGTGTCTGGTTCACCACTGTCTCACCAGTTCCTGAAGGGTGCTCAGTATCTAGTAAAGTTCCTAAGGGTGGCTGCACGGGGTGGAGCCGGGTACCTCCTGGTGTGTGTGGTGAGCAGGCCCTGGTGAGATGATGTGCTTGAAGATAGGATCGCCTGGTCTCTGTGGTGGTCCGCGGTTGCCTGAACACTTAATTCCCTCGCCCGTCATGGTGTTGGGCTTCCATTGCTCTAAGTTTACTGAAACTATTGTAAGAAGCAAAGATCTGAAGTGGAGAATTGATATCGGGGGCGCGGGTATCCACAGGAGCAGGAAGACACTGCCCCCAAAAAACCTAAGTTCAGTGTATACACAGATTTTTCTTTGGGCCGCCAGCTCACAAAAAACCTACACGGAGACATTAATTATGAAAGCTCAGTGTGCCGGGCGGTGGTGGCGCACGCCTTTAAACCCAGCACTCGGGAGGCAGAGGCAGGTGGATCTCTGTGAGTTCGAGGCCAGCCTGGTCTACAAGAGCTAGTTCCAGGACAGGCTCCAAAGCCACAGAAAACCCTGTCTCAAAAAAAAAAAAAAAAAAAAGAAAAGAAAGAAAGAAAAGAAAAGAAAGCTCAGTGTATAGCTTAGGCTTGTCCCATTAGTTCTTATAACTTAACCCATTTCTATTAATCTATATACTGCCACATGGCTCATGGCTTTTACCTTGCCTCCTGCATTTCCTGCTTCCTCTCCATCTCCTCTGGTGTCTTTCCTGTACCTGGATTCACCTCCTCTCCTCTCTCTTCCCTCCTGCCTAACTTCTTCCTGCCTAGCTATTGGCCATTCAGCTCTTTATTAAACCAATCAGTAGCTGCCTTGGTAAAGATACATCTTCACAATTTACAAAAAGATTATTCCACATTTCCCCTTTTGTCTAAATAAAAAAAAAGAAAGGTTTTAACTCTAACACAGTAAAACTGTATACAGTAAGAACAATTATCAGGTAAGAATTACACTCACAATGTCCAGTCCATTTGTACTTGACAAATTCAGAGAAAATATTCCATTATCTATCCTATCTTGCTGAATCCAAAGTTTTGTACCTAATTTACTTTCTATCCTAACCAAGGAAAACTATAATTATCTAGTCTCCAACTCTATCAAAGATCCCAGAAGGATTTAATATTACCTGAGTAGACAGAAAGTGCAGTGCAAGTCACTTTCAAAACTATTGAAATGACAAATATCTGACTGCCTGAACAGTCACTCAGTGTTCCTCTGTAACATTGGGGCATCCATCTTCAGTCTACAGGCCTAGAAAATCTAGACTTTTCTATGAAGCAGAAATTTCGAAGGACTGTCCCACTTGGTGTTGACAAAGTTCAGCAGTCTTTTTCTTTTGTGCCCTGCTTGTCTAGTTTGTACAGCATACTGCCAGCAGTCAAGGCAAGGAAAGCTTCTTGCCCAAATGTCTAATCCTACCACAGTGAAAGAAAAGTCCATATGGAGGTTCCTCAATGCCCATCATCCTTTTATGAAGTAGATTGGTAATGACAGGAGCAGACATGTCTCATTGTCATGAAAAAAGACTTAGGTTTTTAAACATATTAAATGCCATATTCTGTACGTCTTTGATTTTTTGAAGATCTTCTATCTACCTAAATACATTTGTTAAACCTTGAAAACAGACCTAATGTGACTACAGGTTTGATTATTATAGATGACTAACTACTAACCTGTATTTCTTAATTATACATTGCATTTTAAATGCTCTGCATAAGCACAATACCCCAAATAAGAGTAGACACATATATACACTATAACAAAAGTAACTTTAAATCTGTATCAGTATGCCAAAATCCATACCAATGTAAAGTTATTTGAAGTTAAGAGTTGCCTTCTTATCCTATATTCCTATGTCCCCCTTAAATGATGACAAAAATCCATTACCCACTAAATGACCGAAAATAACCCATTCCATCTCTTGTGAATGTGGGCATTGTGTTCTCTAGACTGCATCCTGCTGTCTGTGGGCAAAGGCATCTTTAGGGAACCTGAGAAATTGAGATAATGATCAAGTCCTGGAAAACTAGCCATAACATTTTTTGTCCAGTCTCTGTGCAATAGGAGAGCACAGGCTTATGTGCAGTCCTGGCTGCACTAGTCTGTGGGGCTGCACCATCCCAGCCAGGAGCTTTGAAGCTGATCTAGATGCAGAACTCTCAGGGAACTGCAACAGAGGCACTCTGAGGGTTGGATCGCCTGGGCCACCCATTTTCATTGGTGTCTGGTCCTCTTGCTCTGAAAACACACAGGATTTCAAAAGTAACATACATATCTGCATTAACACAAGTATGGACTCTGAGCTGAACAAAAGCCAGTCAAAGATGATTTTTTTTTGTTTTATGATTGAGCAGGTAAAATACATGTCACCTGTCTTATGGTTTTTTTCTAGGTTTATCTCTTTATGTCTGTAGTCAAGATTTTCAGGGGGTCTCCCCCTATCAAATCTAATCCCTATTAACCTTGAAGGAATCCACAGCCTTTCATTTCCTGTGAAAACAAAAGTGTAACCTTTTCCCCAATGAAATACATTTTCTGACTTCCGTTTTAAAGTTAAGGCATCCCTAAGTATCTAGGCTGGTTTAATTCAGCAGTTCCTCTCAGCCCCTTGTCTCTCAGCAGCTGTTGTTCCTCATCAGCAATAAAAAAATTCAAAGTTAGCACAGCACCATACAGGGTCCAGACTCTCTGTATATTTTTCATCTTTACATGGATTATTCTTTTTATATTACTTTATTATTCCTTTATTATTTTTAAGTTATTTTTTTCTATGACTGTCTGTACCCCCTTTTCTTTTCTTTCTTAAGCCTATGCACATTTTTAAACACACTGAAATCTGTTTTGAGGGTTTTTTTCCCCCATTTGGACCTGTATTTACTGAGCACCTGCGGTGTTTTCTGACTACAAGAGACAAATCTTACACTGCCAGCTCCGCTGCCCCGTGGCTCAGCTTAGCACATGGTGCTGGTGGCTGGCTCCAGCCTGCAGGCAGTGACTGGTAGCTGCAGCTCTGTACACAGAGCACCGCCCCACCCAAGAAACCGTAGTCACATCTGTCTCCT
Source organism: Ondatra zibethicus (assembly GCA_004026605.1). NCBI lineage: Eukaryota > Metazoa > Chordata > Mammalia > Rodentia > Cricetidae > Ondatra > Ondatra zibethicus. The sequence continues at coordinate 13,982 of PVIU01015570.1, forward strand.
TGTCCAGAACTTTTCTTAGCTTTCTCAGGCCCTGTGTTTGGATATTTGAGCCCCCATATGTTGGATGCCATATGTAGACAGATTTTTCTTTGAGTCACCAGCTCACACAAAAATGGCATGGAGACTTATTTTTAATTATAAACATTCAGCTTTAGCTTAGGCTTGCTTCTTGCTAGTTCTTATAACTTAACCTGTTTCTCTTCATCTGTGTTTTGCTTCAGGTCTTTTTACCCCCTCTCTCCCTCTGTATGTTTTACTTTCACTGCTTCTCGTGTCTGGCTGACTGACAGCTGCCTGGCTTCTGGCCTCAGGCATGCTCCTCTCTTTCTCTCTAGTCACCACTATTCCTTCTTTTTCTAGATTTCTCCTCCTGTTTATTCTCTCTGCCTGCCACCCCACCTATTCCTCTCCCTGCCTAGCTATTGGTCATTCAGCTCTTTTTAAAACCAATCAGAAGGCACCTTGGCAAAGACACATCTTCACAGTGTGCAAAAAGATTATTCCACAACATCAATGCCTCTCATAGTACTTTGCTAGTCGGTTGGAATCTTTTACTTGGTCTTGACAGCTGTGATAGTCCATATGTGTCATTTTAGTACCAGGAGGTTGAGGGAGAAGGCTTACCAAAAGTTCAAGGCCAGCCCGGGCTAGATGGCAAAATAATCTTGAAAGAAAAAAAGAAAGGAAGAGAGAGAGAGAGGGAGGGAGGGAGAGGGATCCACGTGGTGGAAGAAGAGAACTGGCTCCTGAAAACTGTCCTCTGACTTACACACATGCACCACTGTGTGAGCACACAGACACAATAAATAAGTTTTGCTGTGCATAATGGCGCACCCCTTTAATCCCAGCACTCCGGAGGCAGAGGCAGGCGGATCTCTGTGAGTTCAAGGCCAGCCTGGTCTACAGAGAGAGTTCCAGGACAGCCAGGACTACACAGAAAAACCCTGTCTCAAAAATAAATAAATAAAATCCCACGTGTGTCTCACTGTGGCATCTAAGTAAACAGGGAGGGAGGGAGCAAGGATGTGGCTCCCCTTACTTGCTATCACCCCCCCAGCCCTGCACTCCCCTCACTCACTATTACCTTCCCCTAGCCCTGCCCCCAGGTGACACACTGGTGCTCACAATTTCCTTCTCCCCTATACCAGTGGCTCTTCTCCAACAAGAGCTGCACAGGAGCATATTCAAGAGAAATGCATGCCACCATGTTCCCCACCATGATGGTCATGGACTCACCCTCTGAAACTGCCCCCAATTAAATGCTGTAAGTTGCCTTGGCCATGGTGTCTGTTCACGCGATAGGACAGTATCTAGAGCAGGAACATTCCCAACCCAGATCTCAACAGCAGCTGAGAAGCGTGACCTCTGTGAAAGAAAGACAGACAACCCAGCAACCTGCAAAGCCAAGTCCCTGAAGGAGATGGACAGCAAGCCCTCGAGGACATGGGGGAGTGGAGGTGTGGGCGTAGTGGTGCACCTTTGCCGACCCAGTACTTGGGAGGTGGAGGCAGGAAAATCAGAAGTCCAAGGTCATCCTTGGGTACATAGAGAGGTCAAGGCTATCCTGGGCTAGGTTACAACCTGTCCAAAAAAAGAAGGGAAAGAAGGAAAAAAAAAAGAAACTCAAAGAAGAAGTTAACAAGGAAATCACTAAAAAATAATGGTGGTTTAATATTCCAAAGTGACGGGAGACAGTATGAGACTGAAAGGATTCAGAGCACCGACAGTGAAATAAGGAAAGTCCTCAACACGGACATCACCGTGAAGCTGAGATTGAAAACGCGACAGACAGGTTGGAGAGATGGCTCAGTGGCCAAGAGCGTTGGCTGCTCTTCCAGAGGACCTGGGGTTTAGTCCCAAGCACCCACAGGGCAGCTCACAACTGCTATAACTCCAGTTCCAGGGGATCCAGTGTCCTCTTCTGGCCTCCATGGGCACCAGCCATGCAGGTGTTGCATAGATATGTGTGCAAACAAAACACACACACACACACATATACACACACACAAAACGTACACGTTTTCTTTTTAAAAAGTGAAAGACTAAGAGCAAAGCGGAGAGCAGCAGATCACTCACCTGATAAAGAGAGTGGAGGTGGCCACGTCCTCAGAAATGAAAGAGCCGTTCTATCCAGAGCCCTAAAGCCAGCCAAAATGGCCTCTAAACATGAACTCACCATAAAAGCATTCTGAGGCAAATAAATAAAGCCTCGGAAGATGGAGCCCACAGAGACCCACAGAGCCAGGGTAGGGGTGGTGTTCTGCATGTAAGGGAGGAGGGTGTTTAGTTGTTTGAGATAGGGTCCTCCTACCTCTGCCTCCAGGGTGCTGGTTACAGGTGTGTGCCACCATGCCTGAACTGAGTGGGGCTAACTGAGCTGCACACAGATGTAGTAGCATCGCACTTGTATTTTAATAAATAAAGCTTGCCTGGGGGTCGGGAAGGTAAAACAGCCACACTGGTCAGCCCTACAGACCAGCCAGCAAAGACACACACCTTCACCTTCAATCCCACTAGCCACAATGACATGCTCATTTAATCCCAGTAGCCACACTAGTTGCCATAGAAACCGGGCAGTGCATACCTTTAATCCCAGTGGTGCATACCTTTAATCCCAGCACTAGAGAGGATTATAAAATGGGAGGAAACAGCTCTCAGACACAGTCTCGTTCTGGATTCCTGGAGGCAGGATCTCCCTTTCAGATGGAGGTTGAGGTAAGAATCAGTGGCTGCCTCTTTTGCTTTTCCTATCTTCATGTTGAACTCCAATTTCTCTCTCTGAGTTTTTATTAATTGTGCATCACACAGATCTTTACTTTTGAGACAGGGTCTCACAACACAGCCCATGGTGACCTTTAACTTGAAGTCCTCTTGCAACCAGGGGCTCTTTTAAAAATTGGAGTGTTGGGTGCTCCGGGATCACTGAGAATGGACCAACCTGGGAGCCTTGCAGCCTAACCCATCAAGCAGAAATGACAGGCTGCAGGAACTGTAAAGCCCAGGGCATGCTATGGCTGCATTCCATCCAGGGACGCTAAAGCTGTTCTTTGCCAGTACTGAGCCTGGCTGCTACCTCACCAGGGTCACCAAAGCACTTGCTTGTCTTTGCTTTTGTTTTGTTTACTTTCCTGTTTTGTTTTTGTTTTTATTTTAAGACAGTGTCTCATGTAGCCCAGACTGGCCATGTAGCCAAGGATGACCTTGAATTTGTAACATATAGTATAATATATAGTATAATTTGAATATAGTAGGCTTTCTTTTGGCCATCAACCAGCTCCCAAATCATAATATAGAGACTTATAAGTTATGAATGCTCAGCCTTTTATGCTTGTCCTGCTAGCTCTTTTTGTTTGTTTGTTTGTTTTGGGTTGGTTTGGTTTGGTTTTCGGGACAGGGTTTCTCTGTGGCTTTGGAGGCTGTCCTGGAACTCGCTCTGTAGACCAGGCTGGCCTCGAACTCACAGAGATCCGCCTGCCTCTGCCTCCCAAGTGCTGAGATTAAAGGTGTGCGCCACCACCGCCTGGCCTGATAGCTCCTTAAAAAAAAAAATGTATTTAATTTAGTGCACATTGGTGTGACGGTGTCCGATTCCCTGGAACTGAGTTATAGACAGTTGTGAACTGCCATGTGGGTGCTGGGAATGTTTGAATCCGGGTCCATCTGGACAGGAAGCCAGTGCTCTTAACTGCTGAGCCATCTCACCAGCCCCCATCCCAGTAGCTCTTATAACTTAAATTAACATGTTTCTCTTCATCTATGTTCTGTCTCAGGCTTCTTACCTTTCTTTCATTCTGTATGTCCTACTCTGTGTCTGTCTGTCTGACCCCAGAAATCTTCCTCTTTTTCTCCCTCGTTCTCCCCTTGTTACTTTTCAAGCCTAAATTCCTCCTCCTCTTTATTCTCTCCACCCTCCAGCCCTGCCTATCCCTCTATTGCCTCGGTAGGGGCCGTTTGACTTCTTATTAGACCAATCAGGTACCTTAGGGAGGCAGAGCAACACGTCTTCACATCATTAAACAAATGCAGCATGGGCAAGAGCAGCACACCTTTACACAGTTAAATCACTATTCTGAAACATAAACAAAAGTAGCACATCTTTGCCTAGTTAAACAAATACTCTACAACACCTGAGTGCTGGGATAGCCGGCACGCACCACCACGCATCCCTCATTGCCCTGGAACGCACCGATTAGGCTAGGCTGGCTGACCAGGTGAGACCCAGAGTCTCCTGTCTCCCCTTCCGCAGCACTGAGACTAGGGCCAGCGTCTTACATGGCTCTCTCCTTGGTGTGTTTTATTTTCTGAGACAGAGTTTCTCTGTGTTGCCCTGGCTGACCTGGAACTCGCTCTGTAGACCAGGCTGTCTTTGAACTCACAGAGACCCACCTACTTCTGCCTCCTGAGTGCTGGGATTAAAGGTGTGCTCCACCACTGCACATGCATGGTTTTTACATGGGTTCTCGGGTGTGAAGTCAGGCAAGCACTTCACTGACTGGGTTAGCTTCCCAGTGCAGGATGCTGGTTTCCTTTACTTGACTAAGTTAGTTCCCTGACAATCTCATACTTACATTTAATACATCCTAGCTGCTCTTTCCTGCCCCCCCATCACTTTCCCATTCCTTCTTATCTTTCTCTGTCTTATCTCTCTCCCACCCCTTTCAACCTGCCCTCCTCCCTGTCTGTCCCTTTCCCAGATTCCCGACTTGGTTTTGGTGTGTGTGACCCACTTAGTTTAACCAGTGCCGTCTCTGTGACTGCTGAATTGGGACTACCCGTGGAGCCCCCTTTAGATGTTGTTGTTCATAATGTTTTATTACATTTTGGAGGAGTCCATATGCATTTTGGAGGCACACATGTGGGGAGTTGGATCTCTCCTTCCGTCTTGTGGGTTCTGGGGGTTGCACTCAGGTTGTCAGGCTTGTAGGCAAGTGTCTGTGTTTACTGGGCCATCTTTCCAGCTTCTGGAACCTGACCTCGAACTCACTATATAGCTGAGGCTGGCTTTGAACTTCTGATCCTTCTGTCTCCAATCCACAAGTGCTAGGATTAAGATCATGTACCACCACACCCTGTTGGGGACTGCAGACCACCAGACCCTGAATTTCTTGTAAACAACTTGTTTTCCTCTGCTCTGAGCAGCCTGCAGCTGCTCTGAGCACGAGACCCTAATGGCAGGGGAGTGGGTTCTGATGGGTTTGCAGCTGAAAGATCCCAAGAGCTGGGGCGGGGCCATAGCCCTATATCAGCTGCCCCTGAGCACACTAAAGTGGGCGTTTTTGGCATTCTTATATCAAGGATGACCCGTGTCTCTGCCTATGTGTTTGAATCTCCAGGTCCCTTGCCCAAGGCTCGCATGCCGACCTACAGTGGCATGGGCACTACAACACCCAGGTCCAATTCCTGTTTTAGGTTTTGCTGTTGTTGTTTTAGTTTTGGTTTTTTGAGACAGGGTTTCTCTGTGTAATCGTCCTGACTGTCCCGGAACTCACTTTATAGGCCAGGCAGGCCTGGAACTCACAGAGCTCCTCCTGTTTCTGCCTCCCAAGTGCTGGAGTTGAAGACACGCCCTACTACGGCCAGTTTGAGTCCAGGCAAAACAGAAGCTCAGGGTCTGAAGCTGTGAGGTTCCTCATCTACGTCAAGGTGACAGAGGCATCGCTGGCTGTCGCCTGACCTCAGGCACTCACCTTTGTCCGAGCAAGTCCCTCTGTGTGCGTCCACAAGGGTCAGCTCTTTATGCAGCCTGCACACCTGCAGGCTGCTCCTCCTTTGCTCTTTCCAGGACCTTCCACGAGGCAGCTCCAGGCTGGGTGCTGCAAGGTGGTGATGACTGAAGCAGGTTTGCTCTCTGGGAATAAGGACAACAGGGCAGACAGAGCTGCCATGCCCATATGCCAACTGCTGCAAGAGGGAGCTGGGGAGAAGTGAAGACAAATCCCTGGGGAGACTGGCTCCTAACTAGAGTGAGAGTCTAGGACGTCTTCATCCCTGTGACTGAGCCACTAGGGGTCAGTGCACCTGGCTAGGTGACTTAAGAGGGAAGACTGCCAGGCCTGGTGTCCAGCTAAGGCGAAGTCATTGCCCCTTGCTGAAGAGAAGGCACAAGCCAACAGATGGTAATGGAGGGGTTTAAGGAGGTTATAGCTCAGGGGACATAGCTAGACCAGAATTCAAACCCAGGACCAGTTTTGAAGCTGTCCTTCTCACCACACACCAGGCTATGGAGGACAGAACACAGGACAATTGAGAGCTGGGCAACACCCTGCTGGGAAACCAAGTGTTCTGAAAGAGTCCATCTGTGGCTTGTGTGGTGGCGGGTGGTTGGAGGGGCAGGAAAGGGGCGGGGCCCGACGTGCCCTTGGGGCTGTGACTCTCAGTCCAGCTGAATCTCCTCACAGTCACCGGTCACGTGGCCATGGGACCTGTCAGCTACAGAAGTCCTAGTGACACGTCTGTGTCCTTCCAGGTGGGTTGGGCCACCCAGTGTTGGGTCCTCACTGCTGCCTCCTTGTCTATTCTCCCTCTCCTGCTGCTGTGTTTGCTCGGAAGCCGGGCCTGGGGGCAGGGAGAAGAGGATACCTGGAGAAGTTCAATTATGTGACTCCGAGATGGCAGCAGAAAGGAAGGAGGGCATTCAATTAAATTATTCTTTTTTCTTAGTCTTGGACATATTTGAACCTGGATAACTTGGCATCCCTCCCCCTTCTTCCCTTACCTTAGAGTCCAAGCTGGTTTTGTGTGTGTGCACACATGTGTGTTGAGGGTGGGGTGCACATGGTACATGCATTTGGAGGTCAGAAGACAACCAGCCCCAGGTCTCGGCCCTCAGACACCTTCCACCATCTGCTTGAGGCACAGTCTCTAATTGGCCTGAAACTTCACCACATAGGCAAACAGCAAATCCTAGCTGGCCTAGGTGTTTCCAGGGCAACACCTATCTCCACTACCCAACTCCCCATCTCTGAAATTACATACATGCCCCGCCATGCCTGGCCTTTCTCCTGGGTCCTCATGTTTTTGAGGCAAGTGCTTGACTGACTAAGCAACACCCCCAGCTCTCATTTGTCTTGATTGGAAAGCAAGCCGGGAGTGTGGAAACCTTCCACCAGGTTGGAGGAAAGGGAGTCTGTTCGTTGTAGTTCCGGCCGGTTGGGGACTTTTGTATGTATTTCATTTACTCAGACAAGCCCACGATGTCTCAGCTACTGCCCTGTTGCTATGATTAAAAAAAACACCCTGATTAAAAATAAAAACAAGCTGGGCGGTGGTGGCGCATGCCTTTAATCCCAGCACTTGGGAGGCAGAGGCAGGCGGATCTCTGTGAGTTCAAGACCAGCCTGGTCTACAAGAGCTAGTTCCAGGACAGGCTCCAAAGCTACAGAGAAACCCTGTCTCGAAAAACAAACAAAAACAAAATAAAAACACAAAAGCAGCTTTAGGAGAAAAGGGTTTATTGTGGCTCACAGTTGAAGGTTGTGGTTCGTCGCCGCTATGTGGAAGTCACCGTGGCAGGACTCTGAGGAGGCCGGTCAGATTGCATCCAGTCAGGAAGCAGAAACTGACAAATCCTGGTGCTCAGCTGCCCTCTCCTTTCATACAGTCCTGGGTTCCAGCCGTCCCCTTCCCCCTCCCGACCCCAGTCTCCGTTCCTACAGGAGAGCCCCGCCCCGTGGCTCTTCCTCTCTCTGCCATACAAAACGATGCCTGCTTGGTCAGCAGAAGAGCTGGATACGGTCTGGAAGAGGGTGTAAGCCCCTAAGGGAAACTTCAGACCCAGGGCCTCCTACCTCCCGCCCCTTCATCCTCTGGTGACTGAGTGTCGCCTCATAAATACGCAAAGGTCCCTGAATGAACGGAGTCCGTTCCCCAGCTCTGCAGCTCTATGGTTTGCGGGAAACATGTGGCTCTAGGTTTCTTGGTAAGGAAATGAAGTCCCCATGAGTCTATTTAGCAACAGCCCCTCTTGGCCAAGGTTCCCCCCACACTTGGGGCCAGCCGGGAACACACAATTCCCAGAAACATGCAGTGACAGGGTACTTCCCCTGCTCAGCACCCTGGCACAACCAGGGCATCAACCCAACGTCTCCTGGGCCCAATGCGCTTGCCCAGAGCTCTGCGCAACTCAGACTGTCTTCCACATTCCCTCCAGAATGCTGAGGGAACCATGGGGGCATTGGGAAGCAGAAGGCGGGGTCCGGGTCCTGCTCTGATGCCTGTCCCTCAGCCTTTCTGAGCCTAAGTTTTTTCGGGTGGAAGAGTAGAGAGGGGTGTGACGGGGCTTCAGACATGAGTGGGAGGCCTCAAACACAGTGGTTGGCACCAAGGAGCTGAAAGGAGCAGCTAATGCTGAGTGCTCACCCCTGCCACCCCAGTTCTTAACAGCCTAATATACACCTAGACCCTGGGCACACCTGGATGTCCCCCCCGCCACAGTTGAAATTCCTGGTACCCCATCAGCCTCTAGAAACAGGATATATGCAGCCTCAGGAACAAACAGAATATGTACCACACAGAAGGAGGACAGTCTCACCAACCAGGGCCCCGAGCTCAGCTCTGGCAAGAGTGAGGAACCTCAGAGGTGAAGACATGGGGTCCAGCAGAAGGTGGACAGACTGGCACCTAGAGACTCCTGAACCTGTGTGAGGGCCACCTGGAACATTGTGAGGGCCCTTCAGGGAGATTATAGTTCATTTTAAAATCAGGGATGGGGAACGCCAAGTGTGGTGGCTCACACCTGATATCCCGGTACTTTGAAGGCTGGTGCAGGGGGCTTGTGAATTTCAGGTCCAACTTTACAAAGTGAGACTTTGCCTCAAAAAGAAGAAATGGGGGGATACTTTTTAAATGAGATAAAATGTGCCCCCCCATATTACTAAATAAGTCCTTGGCAGTATGAAGGGTACTACAGATTGTCATCTTTACAGGATATGGAGTCATTCAAGAAACAAGCCCCTTGGCCTCTCTGTGAGGACGTTCCTAGATTAGGATAATTAAAGTGAGGAAAGCCCATCCTAAATGCAACCATCAGCACCACCGGGTGCCCTGGGATAACAATGGAAAATGCTGTCTGGGTACCAGCAGCCGCCACCATCCAGCCCTCCCCTCCCCCGCCACCCCTTCGCCTTCCTTGCTCTCGACACGGTGTGACCGGCCATCTCTTCTGCCACCTTGACAGACTGTACCCTCAAACTGTGAGCCACAACAACCCTTCCTTAAGTTGGCTTGGTCAAGGGTTTTGACACAGCAGCAAGACAAGGAACTAGTACTGTTTTGTCGAGATGGGGTCCCATGTAGGCAGGCTGACCTCAGACCTGCTGTGTAACCGAGGATGGTCTTGAACTCCTGCCCCTTATACTTCTACCTCCTGTGTGCTGGGATTACAGATGTGCACCATGCCCAGTTTATTCTGGGCGGGGGAACCACATCCACAGTCTTGTGTATGCTAGGCAGACACTCCACCAGTTGAGTGGTGGCGTTTAGACCTAAATCTGTCTGGGTCCAAACATTGTCATCTTTACGATACCCCTCTAGGTGTTCACTACGTCTTCTTTCCTATACCCCACTGGGTATTCACAAATCACTTCATTTAATGGGGTCCTCTCAATCGCCCCATTTTACAGCCGAGAGAACCAAGTCTGGAAGAGAAGGGTTCTGCACCCATAGTTCCTTATCTAGCCAGTGAGAGAGTCTAGAACCAGTCCCTGGCCCTCTTGACCAGCCCTGGCCATGTCCAGAGCATTTCCTGTCTTCCACTGTTCCCACCTTCTTTCTACCCTCACTGTGACCCTCACTGCTGTGCCTTACACAAATGATGCCCAGCCTTTCTTCCCACCCCTTTCCTTGCCTGACTCCCAGCCTTACAGAGGGTTCTGCCCAGCCTTCCTCTCCCACCTCACGGCCAAGCAGAAGCTGCTACTGCTGCCCAAGAGGGTGTGGAGAAAAGGAGGTGGCCTGCCAAAGCCAGAGCACAGGTTTACATGAGGCTGCGAGTCCCCGGACAAACGCCCCTCTGTATCTTGAGGCCTATTGTGACTGGCAGCCATCCAGCCCTCACTGCGGGCAGCTTCAGAGGCTGGGATTGGCCTCTCTCTTGTCCTCTCTGCAGCCCAGACCTGCCAGGTCCTGACTCGGGCAGGAAACAGGGGGTGTGCTCTTTCTGGAATGGAGGATGTGGGAGGCCAGCCAGCTTGAGGAGGGTGAGGGGCCACGTCCTGAGTCACTCAGGACGTCTGAAGTCTTAAGGTAGAAGGCTGAGAGGAAGAAGGTCACTGGGTCCTGGATGGCCATTCCCGGCGAGAGAAAGCTGCCCTCTAGACACAGCAAGTGAGCAACAAAGGTAAGGTTTGAATCGAGGACTTCTCCCTCCCAGGCAGGGTTCCAGCTATCAGGGGTCTACAAGATGACCCCATGGACAGGCACAGCCATGAGACCACAGATCAGGACAAGGGGCGCCCAGAAAGAGTGGCCTATATGGGTAAAGAGCTGGCACACTCCCTCCGCACAGGCGCTCCAAAGCGGTGGTTCTCAGCCTTCCTAATGCTGCGACCCTTCAATACAGTTCCTCATGTTGTGGTGACCCCCCCAACCATAAAAATATTTTAGTTGCTACTTCATAACTATAATTTTGTTGTTACGGATCATAATGTAAATATTTGCTCTGCAGGATATCTGATATACAGCCCCTGTGAAAGAGTCATTCGGCCCCGAAAGGGGTTGTGACCCATAGGTTGAGAAGCACTGGGCCAGCAAGCTTTTCTCAACATAAGCCTTCCACAGCAAGCACTTTCAGCCTGCCATGTCCTCAGGAAAGGCAGGAGAGGCAGAAAGCCAGATCCAGATCACGTCAGGCACAGTGCACAGGTCAGAAACCGCAGCCCTGGGGAAACTGAGGTAGGGGGTTAAAAGCCAGCCTGGGCTACATAGTAAAGACCAGGCTGGACTCAAACTTGCAGCAATCGTGCTTCAGCCTCTAGAGTAACTGGAATTATCAGAGTGCTTTACCATTCCCAGCAAACCATGTTTCTTAAACAAAACAGGCTGGGGAGGTGACTCAGTGGCTCAGAGCACTGGCTGTTCTTTCAGAGGACCCAGGTTTGTTCCCAGCATCCACATGGTGGCTCACAACCAACCACAACTCCAATCCCAGGAGATCTGATACCCGCTTCTGACTGCTGTGGGTACCAGGTAGCATCAACATACAATCAAAACTCTCGCACACATAAAATAAATAAATCTAGAGACAGTGAGGGGGCCTAGAGAGATGGCTCAGTTGGTAAAGTGTTTGCCACACAAACATGAGGACCTGAGTTTGAACCCCCCAAGCACCCACATAAAAAGCTGGGGGCTTGATTATAAGCCCATAGCTGGAGAGGCAGAGAGACAAGAAGATCCCTCGGGTTCGTTGGCTGCCAGTCACTCTAGTCTGGTTGTGAACTTCAGGCCAACAACTGACCCTGCCTCATAAAACAGGTGGATGCATTGAGGAATGACAAGCTTTGTCCTCTACCTGCACACCAATACATATGTCCTATGGGGTGGGGCATTATTATTATCATATATGTACGATGTGTGTGTGCACATAAGAGAGAGAGAAACAGAGAGGATGACTTCTGGGAGTTGGTTCTCTCCACTATGAGTCCCGGGATTCGAACTTGGGTCATCAGGCTCTTACGTGCTGAGCCACCTCATCTGCATCCTGTTTTCAGTAAGTGGCTAGGAGTAGCCCTGAACCCTGTGTGCCTTATGAACAGGGAACAGTTCTGTCATGGCAGCCGGGCTCTAAAGGAGAAACCGGGGTAGGGGGAGCCTGCGGCCTGGGGTCCACTTGAGGGTCACCAGCTGCTTATTTTATGCTGTGCTCTTTGTTGTTGCTCTACCCTGCTCTGCACTCATCAGAAAGACAGTCATGAGCTTCTCCTCTGTGCGTGCTCTGAGGCTCTCTCGGTCCTCAGTTTCCCCGTTTGTAAAGGAGATGGCAGTGGCCTTCACCGTGTTCAGGCTAGTAGCTGCCTCCCTGAGTTCTCACAGAGGGTGTGGGCATGAGGAGGCGGTAGGGGACTGTTGAAATAGAAGGAAAATTTCCTCCATTGGTCCAGGTAGTGATGAAAGAATTCAGGTACCCATCTGAGATTAAAACCAAAAAATGCCATTCTGAGCCAAGTGTGAGGGTAAATATCTTCTTTTTTTTTTTTAATTTACTTAACATGCATTTGTATGAAGGTGTCAGATGCCCTGGAACTGGAGTTACAGACAACTGTGAGCTGCCATGTGGGTGCTGGGAATTGAACACCAGTCCTCTGGAAGAGCAGCCAGTGCTCTTAGCCACTGAGTTATCTCTTCAGCCTGGTACATACCTTCAGTGCCAGCGCATTATAAACATTACCGGCTCCATCTAGCCCACTTTAAGGATTGTTGAAATGGAAGCTATTTAACCCAGAGAAGAAAACAGTCAGAGACCATAGAATGACTGTTTTCCAGGGCAGAAAATCCTTAGAATCTCGGGCTCTGCAATCTAACCGACAACTCACTGCTATCGCCACCTGCTGGACAGAAGTAGAATTGCCACGCTGATATACGCTGAGCTAGTAGGGGACCCAAGAAGTTTCACACAAACCAGAGCTCTTAAACTTGCCGGGGTTGTCATGTGGGGAAGATAGGAGAAGGGAATAGTACCAGTGGGTGAAGACTACACTGTGCCGACATGAAGGCCAGTTTTCTGTAGCTTGAATCAGCCCCAATGTTTTGGAAAGTTGGGGCTTTTTTAAATTCCATTTATTTTTTTAATTATTTATTTTGTGTGTATGTATGATGGTACATGTGTGTAGAGGTTAGAGGAAAACTCCCAGAAGCTTTTCCATCCATCATGTGGGTCCCAGGGATTGAACTCAGACCATCAGGCTTGGCAGCAAGTGCCCACACCTGCTGAGCCAGCTTGCCAACCCCTAGCTCAGTTCTTATTTATTTTATTTTTTTTTAATTTTTGAGACAGGGGTCTCATGTAGCCCAGGCCGTACTCAAACTCAATATGTAACCAATGACGATCTTTAACTTCTGGTCCTCTTGCTTCCGTCTTCCGGGTGTACACACAGTTTGTGCAGTGTTGGGGATTGAACCCGAGGCTGCTTCATACACGTTAGGCAAGAACATTTCCTGCCAGGCTATGTCCCGACCCCATGGAAGATGAACGGCTTTCGTGGGTTACAGTAACTCTGGCCGCAGTTGCTTATTTGTGGCTTTTTCCGCTGGGATATTTGTTTTTCTTGTCTTATCCAGGGAGGAGCTTGGAAGCATGGCAGGCAAAGAGGGGAGGTGTTGAGTTTTGGGGGCAGCATTCTTACACCCCGGGAGAGACAGAGAGGGATGTGTAAGTAAACAGGAAAGGGTCCTGACCCTCCGAAGCTTCCCAGCCCTGCTCCCATACAAGACAGTTGGTTAATGTGAGAGAGCCATAGTCCCCTGTGGAGTCTGTGAGTGTGACTGAGGTAGAGGACCCCAGTGTGACCAAAGGGCACACAGTAGGAGGCAGGGTCAAAACCCAGGGCAAGTTCTCTGCTCTGTGGGTGGAACCTTCCTTAGCCTCTCGGAGGTTTCTGTCAAAGCCCAACACTGATGCAGGCCACCCCTTCTGTTTGTGTTCTCTGAGAAGCAGTCTATGGTGGGTTCTCAGAGCTGGGTTTGTACAGTCTCCGGTGGTTCTGGAGATGGGGTTGTGCAGCCCCAGACCCCTGCCTACCACCTAGTATAGCGATGTTAGGTGGGGCTCCTGTCTGCGCTGAGCCTCTGGTGACCCGTATGTGCAGTGGCAACAGTGGCCACACACTCCTTTTCAGAGTGAAGATGAGGATGGAACGGGACCTTCCTTGCCTGTGAGGCTCAAGGACCGTGCTCACAACGGTGGTTGTGAATTAGTCTCGCCCTCTGAAAAACAGCCTCGGTCTCCCTAGGGTATCCCAACATCCCCCGGCCACAGTCCCCCATCTTGGGCCTGGCTTGGTTAACTGCAGTTGCTGGGACCCCCACACATGAAAACATCCACATCCTTGGCCACCAGTGTTCACCGCCCTCCTCCCACCTCCTCTAATGTGGCAGGAACAGAGATGTCATTGAGAGCCCTCGCTGCCGGGATAAGGCGAGACCGGCTTTGGGACTGCACACTGTTGTCCTTGAAGGAGGAGTGACTGGCCCAGCTGGAACCTGGAACCCAGCACCCAGGAGGTGAACCCAGCAGACCCGAGGAGAAGCCTGTGTCCTGTGTCCTCGGGAGGCCACTCACCGGTCAGTGTGTGTGTGTGTATGTGTGTTTGAATTTGTGTGACTGGATGTGAATGGGTATGAGGGTATGTGTTTATGTGTGCATAGTGCACATGTATGAGGAAGGTAGAATATGTGGGACTGGGTGGGAGTGGGTGTGAGTGTATGAGCGGCTCTGTGTATGCATGTGTGTGTATGTATGTCTGCCTCTGTATTATTGTGGTGCCCGGTCATGGCCCCTACCAGGTGCATCTCAGGGCAGGTGGGAAGGTGGGGAAAATGCAGGCTTTGCAGTTGGCAAGGTCAGGTTTGTGAGCTGCTCTACAGCTTTCGGGCTAAATGAACACAAGAGTGAACTTCACAGCCTTGAGCCTCAGAGTCCTGACTGAAGCCAGGAAAAAGGAAACCCTGTTTTCTATGGCATCTTGCATTGGAAGCACTGGGGCTAGAAACAGGCTCAGGCAAACGCATCTGAGTACCTCTGCCTTGCTGTGATGGGAGAGGCAAAGGGGCCTCAGGAACAGAGCAGGGCCCGGGCGGTGCTGGCGCACGCCTTTAATCCCAGCACTCGGGAGGCAGAGGCAGGTGGATCTCTGAGTTCGAGGCCAGCCTGGTCTACAAGAGCTAGTTCCAGGGCAGGCTCTAAAACTACAGCGAAACCCTGTCTCAAAAAACCAAAAGTACTATTCACATCCTTAACCCTCTGCTCCCTTAGGACAGGGCCCTGCATGGGCCCTTACTACAGTCCTTCCCCTGGCAAAGGGAAGCTGGGGGTTTATCTGGGAGAGGAGGGCAGATCTGAAAAAGAACCAGACATGGCTGTATCTTCAAGGGCTGCCAGGGAGCACACAAAGCCAAGCTAAGCCACAGACACTAGCTGTGCTTTCTGGCTAATGGTGGCAGTGGGGAGGAAGAGAACAGCCTCCCGAACTCAGTCTGGGTGGGAGTCTTGTGGGAAGGGTGCCTGGCTTGAGACTGTGTTCTTTCTTCTGGGAAGCATGTGGCCTACCCCAGCCTTTCTAAAGTAATCAGGTGACCAGAAGCCCAGGGCAGAAGACCGATATGCAAGGGGAGGTCAGGCAGAACCAGGGGAGGGGCCTGAAGATTCCAAGAACAGGGCAGGCAGGACCCTGGACTTGGATTGGGGCAGAGAAAGTGAAGGCATAGCCTGTTCTATAGATGAACATGGCCAGGCCACCAAGATCCTTCCTTTTTTGTTTTGTTTTTTGAGACAGGGTTTCTCTGTGTAACAGCCCTAGCTGTCCTGGAACTCAGTCTGTAGACCAGAGCTGGTCTTGAACTCAGAGAGATCCGTCTGCCTGTCTCCCTAGTGCTGGGATTAAAGGTGAGTGCTACCACCACTCAGCTTTTTTTTAATATGCATTGGTTCTTGCATTCATTTTGCTTGCATGTGTGTCTGTGTGAAGGTGTTGGAACTCCTGAAGTTCCAATTACAGACAGTGGTGAGCCACCGTGTGGGTGCTGGTAATTGAACCCAGGTCCTCTGGAAGATCAGCCAGTGCTCTTAACCACTGAGCCATCTCTCCAGCCCACCAAGAGCCTTCTTATGGCCGTAGCTGACAGAGCCTCCAGCTGAGTGCAGATGGCCTCCCTCATGTCTCAGGCAGATACCTACCCCTGTTTCCAATAGAGCCAGGAGAATGGAGATGGGGGTTCTTGGGGAGGTTTACAGTAGAGAGCGGGGGCTGATGGCTGCAGTAGCCAGCACAGAGATATGTAAAATGATAGCAGGTCTCTTGTGTCAGCAATCCCACAGAGCCGGTACAAGTACAAACCACCTTGAGGAAACAAGTTCTGGGTCTGGAGAGATGATCCAGTGGTTAGAGCACTGGCTACTCTTAGAGAACACCTGGTTCTGTTCCGAACACATATATGGTGGCACACAACCATCTGTAATGTCAGTTCCAGGAGGTCTGACCCTCTTCTGATGCCACCTGCACCACCAGGCTTGCATGTGATGTACATACATACATGAAGCAAAGGTACTCATACCCATAAAATAAACTAAATCGAAATAAATAAAATAAAAACATTTGAAAAAGAAAAACCAAGTTCTAAGTTCTTTGCTGAGCCGGGCAGTGCACGCCTGTGATCTCAGCACTAGGGAGGTGGAGTTCAAGGTCATCCTTGGTTATCTATGGAGTTAGGGGCCTGCCTGGGCTATGTGAGACCCTATCCGAAGGAAGGGGAGGAGGGAGGGAAGGAAGTTAGTTCCTTACAATCCTAGGGTACTGTTTTTACACACAGAGTTTCTAGGAATGGGCCTCATTTTCACTTGCTGCCAAAAGAAACCTCACACTTGAGAATTCTAGAATCATTCAGGCAAAGAGCAAAAGAGGCATGGCATAGGCATGGTAAGATCAACCCTGGGTTTTAGCAAAATTTCTTTGTTCTCAGCAGGATCAAGATGACCACAGCCACCACTTTGGGGGACGCCATCTTCTCACTGAATATGACCAGAGGAGAAGACTTCTTGTATAAGAGTAAGGTGCACTTGGGGGAAGGTTGCCCGGGCAAGCTTCGGGGTCAACTTACTGCTCCCACCGCTCGCCAACCTCATCCACGTTTTCTTTGCCCTGGGCCTCAGTTTCCTCACCTGTAAGATGGGGACTATCCCACAGGAGGCTTGTTGTGAAGACGCAAATGAGCCACGGGAAGGGCTTGGTTCCTGTGGATGTGCGCACCGAGTACCCAGCTAGTCCTGTGACAAGCATTGTTCCTTCGGACTGCTTCTCCCACTCCCTACTCCTCTCCAACAAATCCTGGGGTCTAGGGAGAGATGGAAATTTGAATCTCTTTCAAGATATTGAAATAGGTCTCCTTGAAAAGTAGCTGCTTACTACATGTGGTGGCACACACCTTTAATCCCAGCACTGGAGAGGCAGAGGCAGAAGGATCTTTGTGAGTGCAAGGCCAGCCTGGTCTACAGAGTGAGACCCTATTTTGATGACGACAGCAACAAAATCACTAAAGAGAAGGAACACAGACTACTTTTTTTTTAGATGTATTTATTTATCATGTATACAATGTTCTGTCTGCATGTATGCCTGCACACCTGAAGAGGGCACCAGAACTCATTAGAGATGGCTGTGAGCCACCATGTGGTTGCTGGAAATTGAACTCAGGACCTCTGGAAGAGCAGCCAGGGCTCTTGACCTCTGAGCTGTCTCTCCAGCCCGCACATACTACTTTTTTAAAAAGAAAAATACCCTGCTTACGTCCTCTTTTTAAAATGTGCATTGGTGTTTTGCCCGCATCCATGTCTTTACGAGGGAGAGGGGTAGTTCAGCTGCGTGGGGTGGGAGGAGGCTGTGGAGGGTTGTGGCTTGGGCTTAGGCCACGTTGGGTGCCAATTTGTAGTAGTACCAAAGAGCTCCACAGTAGCTCGGAATGGAGCATAACAAAGGTTTATTTATTTGGGGATAAACTCACAGTAAGGGTAGTGATCCACAGTCCTCTGCGTGCGCTGGGAACTGGAACCGAATCCAGCAGAAAAGAGACCACACATGCTTTGCTTTTTGTCTGCTCTTTGAGTACATGAGACCACGCCCAAAGTGGGTCGTTATCTTAAAGGTTATTGGCTCAAGGAGTTCCCACAACAGTTGGGTACCCTGGAACCAGAGTTATAGACAATTGTGAGCTGCTTTGTGGGTGCTGGGAATTGAACCCAGGCCCTCTGGAAGAACAGCTAGTGCTCTTAACCGCTGAGCCATCTCTCCAGCCCTTCTTGCTTACTTCTTAATGGGCAAATGAATGAAGGTGGGAATGGGTTAGTCCTCGAAAATGTTTAGCAAGAACCAGGGGCTCCCGGGATAAGCATAGCAAATGCCAGGTGGTGGTGGCGCACGCCTTTAATCCCATCACTCGGGAGGCAGAGGCAGGTGGATCTCTGTGAGTTCAAGGCCAGCCTGGGCTACAGAGCGAGTTCCAGGACTGAGTCCATAGCTACTGGGAAACTCTGTCTTGAAAAATGAAAGAAAGGAAGGAAGGAAGGAGAGAGAGAGGAGAAAGAAAAGAGTGAGGGGGAGAGAGGGAGAGAGAGAGAGAAGGAGAGAAGCAAATGACAGCTCTTCAGAAAATCAGGCCCCGTATTTAGCTCAGCTTGTAGAGGGCTTGCCTAGCAGGCTTGAAGCCTGGGTTTGATTCCTAGCACTGGATAAACTGGATGTGGCATACACATACCTGAACCCCATCCCATCCCTGGGCTTGTAGAAGCAGAAAGATCGGGACGTCAAGGTTATCCTCAACTAACAGTGTTTGAGGCCACATGGGACTCTGTATGCCAGTTCACTTCTCCACTGTGGTCATGCACACCATGACTAAAAGCCACTTGGTGAGGAAAATGTTCATTTTAGCTTGCAGCTTACTGCTCATCATCCTGGGAATCCAAGGCAGGAGCCAGGGAAGCAGAAACCATGGAGGCGTGCTGCTTGCTCCCATGACTTCTCAGCCCGGTTTCGGATACAACCCAGGACCTCCCACATCAATCATTCATCGAGAAAATGCCCCGCAGACCCAGGTCCCCAGGCTGATGTGTTTGCTGCATCAGACGGACACAAACTAACTGGCACACCCTATAAAACATGAAAAGACGACAAAGCAGTTGTCTAAGGAATGCAGGTCCCTTCCCGCCTTCTCAGCTGATGGCTTGTGCACCCTGCATACGGTTCAGGTGTCCCCAGGAGCAGCTACACTTTCTACACCGGGGCGGGAGGCGGCTCAGGCTTTAGAGCCTGCAGGTGCCTCAATGGAGAAGGCAGGATGCAACCCTTTTATAAAGACCCAGAAGGGGTGATTCCAGGACAGGGTCCCCAGCTCCCACATACTCCAGGTTGTCTGTCACCAGCTCCCCCTGCCCACACATATCCCTTTGCTCTGATCCTCGCCGGGATAGGCATCCATTTGGAAGCAGCTCAGTATGTCTCAAACAGTCCTGAAGGGAGTTACAGGAGGGGGAATGACTGAAAGCCAGGCAGAAATGATTCTATGTTTGTTTGGAAACAAGGTCTCCTTTGGTAGCCCAGGCTAGGCTGGGACTTGCAATCCTCCTGTCGTAGCCTCCAGAGTAGCTGGGGATACAGGCCTGTGTCGTTTATTCTTTATATTTCACAAATCTTTGGAGGGCTGGAGAGATGGCTCAGAGGTTTAGAGCACTACCTGCTCTTCCAGAGGACCTGAGTTCAATTCCCAGCACCCACATGGTGGCTCACAAGCATCTGTAATGAGATCTGGCACCCTCTTCTGGCGTGCAGGTGTAAATGCAGGAGGAACACTACATATAAATCTTAAGAGGAGCACTGTATACATAATAAATAAATCTTAAGAGAGAGAAAACAAATCTTTGTAAAGGCATTAAAAAGTGCATAACTCATACATGTACTAACTTTTGCGTCACCAGCACCCATACCAGGAAACAGAATACCAATGACCCCAAGGTCCTGTTCCCCAAAGGAGCCCACCAAATACTGATACACTGATTGATTCTATATGGTTTTAAATTTTGTGTGAATGGAAAGAGAGCCATATGCATTCTTTTGTATCTGGCTTCTTTTTTTTAATTTATTTATTATGTATATAGTGTTCTGGGCACCAGATCTCATTATAGATGGGTGTGAACCATCATGGGGTTGCTGGGAATTGAACTCAGGACCTCCAGAACAGCAGTCAGTTCTCTTAACCACTGAGCCATCTCTCCAGCCCCCTGGCTTCTTTTTATCTGATTTGCTTATATTCATCAGTGTTTGTCTGCATTGTGAGTACCAATATTGCATATATAGTACCTGTGGAGGCCAGAAGAGGGTGCCAGACACACAGGGACTGGAGTTACTGATGTTATTAATGCTGGGAATGGAACCTGGGTCCTCTGCAAGAGCAGCCTGTGCTTTTAACCACTGAGCCATCTCTCTGGTCCCGTGTCCGACTTCTTTAGCTGAACCTTGTGTTTCCAGGCCCATATGCTAGTGTTGCACGGTGTCTTATTCTACTCTCTACACCTGAGATGGTCTTAAGTGTTCCTGTGTAACCCACAGTTTTCAAAAAGCATCACTGAAGCATTTCATAGTATCTCATGGACTAGTCTACTCACCTTACCTTATTAAATATCTCAGGATGTCAATAGTTCTGTAGACAGACACTTCCACTCAAACAGCATTGGGGATTATTCCGGAAATATGAAACTCCCTCTGATGTGATAAATTGGCACAAAGCCCAGACGTAGTTATGGTTCTTGAGGTTTTCAAAACTCTGACAGGATGTTGTTCTCAGACCTAAAGTTAGAACTTGCCATTGAGAACGTATTGAAATTAGACACTGACTTGCACACTGGCTTTGTAAGAGCAAAAGATTGAAAGCACAAACAATCTTACTAGGGACTTGGTGAACAAACCATGGTGCAACCAAACATGGGGTAACATGCAGCCACCAAAACCTTGTGCAGCCAAGCACGGAGTAATGTCCAGCCACCAAAACTATGAGCGGAACAGATGAAAGCATGGAGAGATGACTGTGATGATACTGTAAGATAACATATGTAATTGTACCGGCTGTTTTTGGTGTTTTTGTTTGTTTGTTTGTTTAAGATTGGTGTGAGTAGAGGGTTTGCATGTTAGTGCACCAGATCCTCTGGAACTGGAGTTACAGGTAGTTGTGAACAATATGATGTGGGTGCTGGGAACCAAAGCTGGGTCCTTTGCTAGAAGAGTGTGCACTCTTAGCTGGCTGAGTCATCTTTCCAGCACTTATTTTGTTTTGAGACAGGGGACATGTGTCAAGGACTGGCATTCAGCTTTCTACGTAGTTAAAGATGACCTTGAACTGCTGATCCTTCTGCCTCTCCCGAGTGATGCATACAGGTGTGAACTACCACAGCTGGATATGTTGGTATTTTTTTAACAATTGCCTATATTTCCGTATGCAGGAATATTTCCTTAGGATAGCTGTTCCAGACAGAGAACTGATGTTTTTAAAGATTTATTTGTTCTTATGTGTGTGAGTGTTTTGCTTGCATGTGTGTCTGTGCACCATGAGTGTGCAGTGCCCAAGAATGCCAGAAGAGGGCAGCAGGTCCTCCAGGTCCTGAAGTTACAGAAACTTGTAACCCATTGTGGGGGGAACTTGGGTTGTGGGCAGAGCAGCCAGTGCTCTTAACTATTAGGCCTTCTCTCTCTCCAGCTCCTCGTCCTAGAATCTGCGCAGGCTTTAATGTGCGCACACACGGCTGCACGGATGAAAGCACAGGTGCAGATGACAGTGACTCAGCCTGTTCCATGTTTTGCTTATTTTTATATTTTCATCCCCAAAATCACATCAATTGCGTATTATCAGAAAGAGGGGGCCGGGCAGTGGTGGCGCATGCCTTTAATCCCAGCACTCGGAAGGCAGAGGCAGGCGGATCTCTGTGAGTTTTCTTGTAGACCAGCTTGGTCTACAAGAGCTAGTTCCAGGACAGGCTCCAAAGCCACAAAGAAACCCTGTCTCGAAAAACCAAAAGAGAGAGAGAGAGAGAGAGAGGAAACATGGCAAGATGACCTTCAAAGATCCTTAGTGACCCACTTCCTTCCATCAAGCCCCTCCCCCATATGGTTTCTGTCATTGCTCAATAATGCCATCAAACTATAAATCCAGTGGTTTAATCTACTGATTAGATTGAGGTCCTCATGTTCCAGCCAAAGATCAGCAGTTCAGCCCACCAGCTGGGGCCAAACCATAAGCGTGTGAGGTTTGGGGAGACGCTTTATATCTAAATCATTCGTGACACGTGCCCACTGGGGGCCTCCCAATCTGCGTGTCTGCTCAAGTCTTCACCATCTGCGCTCTCTCGTAGTTTGTATTTTAATTAATCCACTTTTTTATTGTGTGTGTATGTGATATGTGTGTGCATTTGTTCATGTATGTTCATGATAGCATGAGCATGCCACGACACATACATGGAGGTCAGAGGGCACCCCCGTCTCAGTCCTGCCCTTCTACCTGGCCTACAACCGTCTCTCTGTTGTTTTCTCCCATCATACATCAGCATATACCAGGTTAGGGGTCTGCAAGCTCCCGGGGATCCTCCTGTCTCTGCCCTTGTGGTTTCTGGGGACTCGTCTGTGCTTGCCAAGTGCTTCTACCCACTTTCGGTTCCCTCTTTTCTGCAGGTTCTGGGGCCATCGTGGCTGCCATCGTGGTGGTCGTCATCGTCATTGTCACCTTGGTTCTCATTCTGTTGAAGATGTACAACAGGTACAGAATGCCCAGGACTGCCTGCTCCCCCCTGCTCCTCCCCATTCTGGTTTACACACACACATATATACACATGCACACACACACATACACTGCTCCCCCATTCTGGTTTACACACACACGCTCCTCCCTCATTCTGGTTTATACACACGTGTACACACATGCACGCATGCACACACACATACTCCTCCCCAATTCTGGTTTACACACATGCATACACGCACACACACACACACTCCTCCCCATTCTGGTTTACACACACACATATATTCGCATGCACACACACATACACACACATACACTGCTCCCCCATTCTGGTTTACACACACACACGCTCCTTCCCTAGTCCAGGTGCAGAATGTTAGCTCATGTCCAGGGTGGTTCTGCCCTCCTGCCCTCCTTGTCAGAGCTGAGGTTTAAACCCAATCCATCTGGTTTCAAAGAAAATATTCCCACCTTAACCTGTAATAAGAACAGGGTATGTGGTTCAGTGGATAGAGCACTTGCCTGGCACCCATGAAAGCCTAGGTTCGATCCCCCCAGTATGGCATGAATAAGTATGGTGGCACTCAGGAGGTAAAGGCAGGAGGATAAAGTCATCCCCAGCTACATGATGAATTAGAGCCCAGCCTGGGCTACACAAAACCCAGTCTCAAACAACAACAATAGTAGCATCAGTGTTATTTTTAAAGTCTTTGGGATGTTGTTACCACATGAGCCTCTTGGAAACAAGGAGGTGGCATTGAGGTCCAGGTCTCCTGTCATTCTGTCCATCATTGCTGAAACTCTGATTGACATGTGGATGGGTACCCCTTCACCTCACACTGGTTACACTGATATCCTGGGACTGTAGACTTTTTAAGTCTGTTCTCTTCTCAATTACATAAGATGTTCTTAAATATTCCTAGCAAAATGCTTAACGTGCATAATCACGCTACAACCCTTGAGGTTCCACTTAGCTTTGAATGCAGCCCCTGCTGTGACCCCAGTCATTGTCAGGGGCAGAATGAAGTTTAACAGTTTAAACAGAACATCCCGAAGTGATCCAGGCTGGCGTTGAAGGTCCTTCCCGACTGTCACAGTGTGACGTTATGGTGAGCCATCGTCATGGAGCCCATTCCTCACTGTCTCTTACAGGAGAATGAGGACCAGGCGGGAGTTGGAGCCCAAGAGCCCGAAGCCACCTGTGCCTCCTGCCCTGGACCCGAACAGCAACGGCAGCCAGCAGCCTGCGACTGTGACCTTTAACCCTGCAGACATCCAAGTGGAGACTCGGTGACCCTGTCCCAGCACCACCCCTGCCTCTGCAAGGAGCTTTTATGGCCCGGAAGAATGCTCTTCTGGCAGCTTCACTTGAGCTTTTTCTGGTTGGGTAAACTGAGGCACCTTTTGTATAGGCCTTGCAGCTTGAAGCCATCCTTAACTGTGTTCTGCTCTGGCCACCCCAAGCTGTGTTCATAGCCCTTCTGCCACTATACCAAAGAGCTAAGGACATTCTTTTGTCACCTGATGAGAAGCACTGTGCTGGGATACTGGTGTGAGTCTGGTTCCTGCCCCACAAATGCTACAGCTAAACAGACAGACATTTGCGTGTTCTGGTCAGGGATCATCACCCAGGGTCTGCCACTTGGGAGCATCTTGTCTTAAGCGTCATGTCCACAACATTGCAGAACAGATTCCCAATCCCATATTAACTAACTCGGACTAACTAAACCACAAAACCAACTTGTTCAAATGTAACCTATTCCAGTACTAGATGACCTCTCGCCAGCTCATGATGGCCGGTCCGAACGCTCTCTCCCTTAAGGGACAAAGGGTACCAGAGGCTCGACTTGGTAGCACATGTCTGTCATTTCAGTACTCAGTAGAGACAGGAACATTGTGATTACAAGGCCAGCTTTGGCTGCCCACGGAGATGTTTAACTTTTTAAAAAAAAATTACAGAATGAACGGTATTCTCCAGAAAGTTCTACTTCACTAGTAGTCAGGAGAAGGTGCTCTGAGGAGCAGAGGATGGGAGCACAGGATGGGGAGCACAGGCTAGCTCTAGGATGAGACGTTGTTACAGTGCGCAGGGACCTGGGCTGTGTGGTAGCTGCTCAGGACCCTTCCTGCTGCCCCAGGTGCATCCCCCCACTCCTCATTTTCTGGCTCCTTTTTATTTGGATGCTAAACTTTCTTGACAGTCCCCTTGCCTCCGGGACAAGTATTTTGTCCCATTAAATTCTGTATTTTCTGGAGAGAGACAAAGCACAGCACTGACAACCCATTCTCTGTGACAGCTGATCTGTGGGCCCTGGGCCAGGAGAGGCTCCTCTAGCAGGGACAAACATTTCAGAATTAAGAGTTACATCCAAGCTCTACTCTCTTATTGACCTTGAAAAAGAGATTCAGGGGCTTGTGCGAGGACTCGGTAGGTACGCGTAGCCAAGTCTGACAACTTAAGTTCAATTCTCAGGACCCCCACGGTGGAAGGAGAGAGCAGATTCCTGCAAGTGATTCTCTCATCTCTCCATGTGTGTTGTGGCGTACCACAAACACAAGAAACAAACAAATTAAATCTAAGTAAAAGTTTTGTTTAGAAAAAAAAAAAAGGTTACTGGGGGCCTAGGGAGATGACTCAGTGGCCAAAAATGCTGGCTGTACAAGCATAAAGACCTGAGTTCAAAGCCCCAGAACCCACCTAACAAGCTATGCGTGGTAAGAGGCACCTGTGACCCCAGCACTAGGAAGAGGCGGTGTGGCTTGCGGACTGCCAGTCTGGCTTCGGGATCCGTGGGAGAGCCTGTGTCAAAGGAGTTGGACAGAGAACAGCAGCCCACTCGGTGTCCTCCTCTCGCCTCCAGGTGTGCTCATACAGGAACACACGCCACACACGTAACGCAGACATACACACAAATTGTTTTTGTTTTTATTTTTACATTCAAAAATTGACACTTCCTCCCCTTCTCCCATTCCCCTCCCGCTCCCCCACTAACCCTCCTTCCTCCCCTTCCATCCTTAAGAGAGGGCAGAGTATCCTGCCCTGTGGGAAGTCCAAGGCCCTCCCCTCTCCATCCCAGCCTAGGAAGGTGTGTGTCCATGTAAACTAGGGTCCCAAAAAGCCATTACATGCAGAAGAGAGAGGTCCCCGTGCCATTATCAATGGCTTCTCAGTCCGTCCCCACGAGGTGCAGTTGAAGAGCAGAAGGAGGGAGAAGATGAGAAGGAAGTCAGGGCCGCGAGGGGTTGGTCCACCCACTGAGACAGTGTGCCTGATCCAATGGGAGCTCACCAAAGCCAGCTGGACCAGGACTGAATGAGCATGTGATCAAACCGGACTCTCTAAATGTGGCTGCCAATGGGCACAAATTGTTTTTGAGACAGGGTCTCTCTATGTAGCCCTGGCTGGCCTGGAAGTCATTACGTAGACCAGGCTAGCCTTGAATCCACAGCAATCCACCTGCCTCTGCCTCCTGAATGCTGGCATTAAAGGCATGCACTGACCATGCCTGGTTAAAAATATTTAAGTTTATAATTTTTAAATTATAAGATTTAAAAATATTCAGGCCTGGTATGGTGGCTCCCACTTAGAATCCCAGCATTTGGAGGTAGAGAGAGAGACCTAGAGAGATCAAGAGTTTAAGCTGCACAGAAAACTCAGGCTCACCCAGGGCTATGAGAAATCATCTCTCAGAAAGACAAACAAAACCCAAAAATCTCCCTTTGAGTGTAGCTGTAGAAAAATACTAGGAAGTTCTCATGGTTCCTCAGCCGTCCATCTTTCCATCCTTCTGTATCTAAATACCCATCAAGGCGCAGGCACTGTGAGGGCATCCACTAAGTTATCAGAATTCCACTCTCTCCATGAGCCTAGGTCACTGTTCCACTCTCAAATGAGAATTTCTAATGCACAAAGCATAAGTACCTTCCACACACACTCCTCCCCCATTCTGGTTTACACACACACACATGCGCACACACACACTCCTCCCTCGTTCTGGTTTACACACACACACACGCACGCACGCACACACACATACGTGGCTGGCGATGTAGAGACAGGGCTCCACGTAGGCTAGGTCCCACTTGACAAGAACCTTCTCGGTCTGTCCTCTTCTTCCCACCTCTCCCCAAAGATGTCAGCTCTCTGGGAACCGATGAGAACAGCACAGTCTTGTCCTTGTCCTGTGTGGAGCACAGGGATCTGGTTTCCAAGCTGAAAGTGAGGGCAAACCCACTCCGGTGGCCTCTTGTGGGCTCTCATGAGCTCTCTGTAACTCACCCGGGCTCTGAGGGCCCTGCTTCACCAGCTTCCAGCCTAGGCCCTGAGCAAGCCCTAACATATAATAAAGCTTCCCTGACCATTTTGTTTTCTTTTTTCTGTTTTTTTTTTTTTTTTTTGGATTTTTGAGACAGGGTTTCTCTGTGGCTTTGGAGCCTGTCCTGGAACTAGCTCTTGTAGACCAGGCTGGTCTCGAACTCACAGAGATCCGCCTGCCTCTGCCTCCCAAGTGCTGGGATTAAAGGCATGCACCACTACCCCCTGGCCCATTTTGTTTTCAAAACAAAACAAAAACAAAACCCTTGTGCTGCTGGAGACCCACCTCCTTGGGGCTCTTCCCTCTATCCCCCTTACTTGGGGGAGAAAAAACAAGCCTCAGTGTTCCAGCGTTAAAACTAACCTCTCCTGCCCACAGCAAGCTCTTTTGTTAACTAAATGCTTGGGAAGGAAGGAGGGAGGAGGTGGACAGGATGGTTTGGGGTAGGAGCAAGTGAAACGATTCTTTGTTGTTCTGCTTTCCGATAATGAAGGTAGCCCACTAGGGCTCCCCTAGTAGCTCTGTACACATTGAGGGGCTCCTCAGCCCAGGAAGACAGGACCCCTGATTACAGCTGAGGATGGCGCAGCCCCATCTGTTCCCTGTTCTGATAGGTACCTCTCTCACCTGGGCGAGTGCTCCTTCAAGTGGCCACGGAAATGATAATAGTAAATGAGCCAGCTGTAAAATAAAGAGGTTTAAATCAAGCATGTGTTGTTCATTTCAGTTACGTGGCGGGTTAACAAATCTCCTTTCTAGAAACCCCCTTTCAAGCTGGGTGTGGTGCCTCAGAATCCCAAAACTAGGGGTCTGAGACAGGAGGATCGTCACAAGTTCGAGGCCAGCGTGGGCTACATAGTGAGCTCTGGGAAAGAGTGAGCGGCCACCACCAGACCGTTCAAGAGTCAGGAAACTTGCTGAGTTGTGCAAATGTGACAATCTGTCAAGGACCTGGGACCACTGGGGCTGTAGAAGATACCACTATCAACTTCAAATCACTGGTGGCGATATTTACTGCAAACTGCGTCCCCACCATCTACCAGACACACCGCTGGCCATGTGAACCCAGCAGCGCCTTTGACCCTCTCCAGTTCCCATGTGAGCTAAATATGAAGTATACAACTGTAATCTCAGCCCTTGGGAAGCTGAGACAGGAGGATTACAAGTTGTTGGCTGGAGATGTAGCTTACTAGGCAGAGTACTTTCCTAGCATACATGAAGTTCAGGGTTCCATTCCCCAGCACGGCATGAAACCTGGTGTGTCGGCGCAACCTGTAACCCCAACATTTTGGAGGTGGTAGCAGGTGGATCAGAAGTTCAAGGTCATCTTCAGCAAGTTCGGGGCCAGCCTAAGATACTCAAGATTCTGTGTCAATGACAACAAATAATAACAAAATTAAATTAAATAATTCTGGTTTCTCTGAGCCCTTCACAGCACAGGCTGTTTTGAGAATCTTGAATTTTCAGTCACTGTTTATGTGTGCAGTGAGGCTTCAGAATGGCTTTAATTTGTATTGCATTCCCTAATAACCAGCGGGGCATTCCCCCATTTGCTTAAGGGTCACTTGAATAGCATTGCAAAATTACCCTTCAATTCAATCCATTCTTTTAATTAGTTCATCCTCTTTCAATGTTGATGTGAAAGAGTTTTACAGAAAAAAAAAACATGTCGTTTGCCATCCCGTGGCTTGCCTTTAAAAACAGACTAAATGCAATCAACATCGAAGACTTAATGCTCTCTGTGGCCTATTGAGGTCAGAGGAGGCCTCTCACTGATGGCTGATTGTCATATACCAAGCCAACCTTACTTAGGATAAACTAAGTCCTGCTGGGCGTGATGGGAAACACCTGTCATGCCGACACGCAGGAGCCAGAGGCAGGACTGTCACAAGCCGAGGCCAACTTAGGGTACAGAGGAAGACCTTGCTTCAGACCAAATCGTCATTGTCGTCATCATCCCGCTTAGTCATGGCATAAAACTTCTTATGTACGTTGATTCCAGAAACAGAAGGTCTGGTATGTTCATATACTATTATAAATTGACCTCTGATGAAGTGAAAACGTTTATTCCTTCCTTCCTTCTCCCCTCTCTCCCTCTCTCCATGTATATACATACATACCTGTGTACAAGTCCGTTACCCTCAAAGGTGAAGGCGTTTGTGGAGACAGAGGATGGCGATGGTCTCTCTGTCCTCTTCCTCTGAGGCAGGATCTCATGGAGTATGGAGATCATCATTCTTTTGGCCCGGCTGGTGGCCCTAAGTTTCCATCTTCCTTCAGTGCCGAGGCTGCAAGTGTGAGCAGCCACGCCCAGCTTTTTACACCGGTGCTGCAGATCTGAACTCGGGACCTCATGCTTGCACCGCAAACACACTTCACCTGCTGAGCCATCTCCCCAGACCTTCTTTTTTAAGTTTAAGACAGTGTTGGGGCTGGAGAGATGGGTCGGCGGTTAAGAGCACTAGCTACTCTTCCAGAAGTCCCAGGTTCAATTCCTAAAACCCACATGCACACACAACTGTCTGTAACCCCAGTTCCAGGGGATCCAATACCCTCACACCAATGCACATAAAATTAAATAAATTATTTAAAAAACTGTTTAAGACAATGCAGCTGAGGACGACTGAATTTCAGATCCTCCTGCCTCTACCGCCAAGCGCTAGGATTACAGGCCTGCACACCTGCATCATCACACTGGTTTCTGTGCAGTGAACCCAGGACCCCACTCTACTCACCGAGCCACATTCCCAGCCTGTCCTAGATTTTCTTCTAAAGGTCATATTATTGACTTTGGGGTGCAGGCATGGGTACCTGTGTGTGTGTGTTCTTGTTCTCTAGATATGGGGAATATTTAGTTAACCCAGCACCCTGCTTTACTGTGGTGTCACCATCTCAAGAATGGAGTGACAGCATTTGTAAGTCAGAGCAAGATTGCTTTGATTAGAATTACAATAAAGACGGCAGAAAGAAAAGCAGAGGGAAATCAGGGAGCTGAAGGAGGCCGGGTCACATACCACTTCTCACTTTCTTGCTCAGTTTCCTGGGTACAAAGCAACATCAGGGAGAAACAGACACGGCCTGAAACCCACTAGCACTCTCTCTCTCGATGGAGAGAGGCAGCTACCCACCGTACAGAACAAGCCTTTGCAGGGTGGAAGGCCCTTGGCATGCTGTCTGAAGATCCGGCTGGAGCATCCAGCACAGCCTGGAAGCACTGGGCAAGCAGGGGGCACCAGAAAAGGCACCCGGTGGAAATAACAATGACACGAAGAGCAAAAGACAGTCAAAGAGTGAGTCCTGGGAAGAGTGGGAGTGGAAGGGAGAGAAAGAAGAAAGCTATGCAGGACAGAGACACTTCCAGAGATAGAGATGGGCGAGGAAGAGGAGGGAGGCTCCAGTGGGGAGGACCATCAGTGCTTCGTTATTTTTCAGGCAACAGAAAGCTGTTGGAAATCCTTGAGCACACGGCTGGTGGAGTTTCTTAGTGGGTAAAGACATTTGCTATCAAATCTAATGACCCGGGTTCAATCCCCACGACCCATATGTGGAAGGCAAGAACGGACTGCTGAAGATATCCTCTGACCTCGACATGCAGGCCATGGCATACAACACACACACACACACACACACACACACACACACACACACACACACACACACACACACACAATGTAATGAAAAGCTTTTGAGGAAAGAAAATGCTGGGCTGGAGAGAGATCTCAATGGTTCAGAGTTCATGGTGCTCTTCCAGAGGACCCCAGTGTGAGTCCCATACCCATGGGAGGTAGCTCAGAAACCACCTGTAACCCTGGTTTCAGGGGATCGGATGTCTCTGGCCTCTGAGGACATGGGGACACACATGGGGAGATTAATTAACAATAAAATAAAATCTTAAATAAACAAAAGTGCTTGACCAGGGACAACAGACATAACTGCAGAGATCAGAGCTGTAAGTCCTGCCACAGTGTGCAGAATGGGCCAGCGTGGGAGAGACTGGGGGCGAGGCAAAGAACATAGAGTCTATTGCAAGACATAACAGGCCCGTCTGTGTATCTTCTCATTTTTAAATGCCTGCTCTAAATAGCCCTCAAATTGTCCTGGCTTTTTTTCCTTTTTCTTTTTTTTTTATTAAGTCGTTATTTGTGGGTGTATAGTAATCCAACAAAAATGTCTCCAGGAGCCGTCTGAAGCCCACTGGATAGGCTTCACAGCAAGGACATTGTCTTGGCTCTGTAGTCCTTTGTCTTGGAACATGTGTTCCCTCCACAGCAATGTCCTGGCAAAGAAGCAAACTGCTGCAGCTAGCAGCTGCTGCTGCCCTAGAGGCCGGTGGTCCAGCACATCTGGGAGACACAGGTAGAAGCAGGCTGACCTTCAGGTGTCTGTTAGGAAGCCCTCTTTGTATCAGCTCCAATCTTTTGAATGAATAAAATTCACCTGGACCTCTTGGTCCTTTGTTTTATCTGGGACGGGGGTCTCTCTATATTACCCAGTGGCCTTGCGCTCATTGTGCTGCCTAGATTGGCCTCAAACTCTCCATCTTGCCTCTAATGGATGGAATGACAGGCATGTTTCCCTAGACTTAGATTCATCCTGACTTCTTCCAGGATGCTGCCCCACCATAAGTGACCTCAGAGAAGCATGTTAGCGTTTAGCCAGCTTCCCCCTACAGTCCAGTTCTTCCCTTGGAAGTATATTGGGAGTAAAGGGAATGTTTTTAAAGATTTATTAATTATGTATATAGTGTTCGATCTGCACGTACACCTGCAGGCCAGAAGAAGGCATCGAATCTCATTATAGATGGCTGTGAGCCACCAAGTGGTTGCTGAGAATTGAACTCAGGTCCTCTGGAAAAACAGACAGTGCTCTTAACCTCTGAGCCATCTCTCCAGGGGATTTTTTTTTAATTCCACAGAGGTAGGAGTTGAAGGATGTGGAATTAGTGCTGTGGTTTGATATAAAATGTCTTCCGTGGTCTCGTGTGTTTGAATGCTTGGTTGCGGATGTTGGTATTCAGGCATCTGTATCTCTCCAGAGCCTCACTGGAGGAAAGGAAGTCACTGGGCATGGGCCTTAGAGTTTATAGCCTGGCCCCACTTCCTGTTCTCTGCTTCCTGCTTCCACCACCATGTTTTCCAAATCATGATGAATTGCATCCACCCAATTCCCCAGAACTGTGAGCAAAAAAAGCCCTTTCTCCCTCAAGCTGTTTTTGTGGAGGTATTTATTACAGCAGTGGAAAAGTAAGACAGTTTGTTCGCAATAACAAAGGTCAAAAAGGTCAGGCCTGTGTCGTGCGCTGCACGTTCATGCCTGTCGCTAGCCCAGAGAGCTCCTCCGTGCCCTTCAACTTGCAAGCATTGGCCTCTTGGACACAGAAAGCGCCGCTCTTGCCCCATAATTCTTTCTACTTCATCCTAAACCACCACTCCTACCTTCCTTCCCTGCCTAAGAGTGCTCATGGCCAATAAGCTCACAGCCACGTGGAACAGTGCACACCTGCAATCTCTGCACTTGGAACGCAGAGGCGCGGAAGGATAAAGCGCCTTTAAGGACAGCCTAGGCTCCATATTGAGCTTAAATGGCCACATGAGACCTGGTCTTAAAAACCAAAAGGAGGCCATTCTCCTTTCAGAAGCCTACACCCATGGTCTCAGGGGTGTCTCACTTTCTTCCTGGGTTTCTTTCTTTCTTTTTCTTTTTCTTTTTTAACCCTAGTATTTAAAACAGATACTACAATCTCTTGGTAAATGCCCACTCTGCTTTTTTGTTTTGTTTTGTTTCATTTCTTGGTGTTTTTTGAGACATAGAGATCCTCCTCCTTCCTCAGCCTCCTGAGTGCCTCCACCCATCCTCCAAGATGGTGTCCTGTCTTGCTTTCCCCTTTAAAGATGTAGTTCTTTTGTTTCCTGCTTCCAATCAGATGTCGTTAGTCTTGTGGTTAGTTCTTGTCATTAGTCCCCTGTTGAAGTGCACCTGTTTTTTTTTTTACGGCTGCTTTTCACATTTCATCTATAAAACAACAAACTATTTTACGTGAATATGTGTTTGCTTGCATGTATGTATGTGTACCATGTGCATGCCTGGTGCCCACAGAAGCCAGAAGAGGCCATCAGATCCCCTGGAAGTGGAGCTACAGATGGTTGTGAGCAGCCATGTGGGTGCTGAGAACTGAACTTGGTTCTCTGTGAGAGCAGCCAGTGTTCTTACCTACTCACCAGCCCCTCATATTTTCTTTTTGTCTCTGGTTTCCCACAGTTTGTCACAGATATACCTCAGGGTGGTTTTCTTTTTAGTTACCTTCCAAAAAGTTTGTTACATGGCATAGTCTTTTAAAAACTATTTATTTGTTTTATACGTATGAGTGTTTGTTTTAGATGAAAGTGCTCCAGGGCTGGAGAGATGGCTCAGTGATTATGAGAACTGGCTGTTCTTGCAGAGGACCTGGGTTCAATTCTCAGCACCCATACGGGGGCTCACAGCTCCCTATAACTCCTGTTCCAAGAGATCCAATGCTCTCTTCTGACTTCCACAGGGACCACGCACACTTGTGACAAACAGGCATACATGCAGCCAAAACATTCATATGACAAATATATGTATATATATATATACATATATGTTTAAATAAATAAACTTTTAGAAAGGAAGAAAGTACACCACCTGCGTGCAGTGTCAAAGGAAGCAGAAAAGGGTGGCATATTCCCTTGAAAGACTCTAAATGCATTTCTGAGGCCTCTCAGCTCTAAATACATTTCTGAGGCCTCTCAGCTCTAAATGCATTTCTGAGGCCTCTCAGTATTACATGCCTCTCTCCTGGAGACGTGACAGTCATCCACACACGAATGTTGGAAACTTTCCATCATCTCCCTGAGTCTTTGTAAATGTTCTATTGAATAGGGGCAAGATAACCCTTAGGTGTTGACTCAGTTTCTGGTGTTTTGATTCAGTCCCTGGGAAAGGGGCAAAGTGACCCACAGAGACTCCCTCTTACCTCACTTGATCACACAACCATTCTCCTACCCTGGCACAAACCAATCAC
>PVIU01015571.1:0-13452 GCA_004026605.1 Ondatra zibethicus
GGGGGGGGGGGGGGGGGGGGAGAGGGGAGCCTTACTGCTCCTTGGCTGCCAGTCAGGCTGGTTATGGTGGACGCCACTGGATGATTCTGAGACAAGAACTGACCAGAGCTGAGGGTCCCTAATGATGCACTCTTCCTGTCATTGCAGGTAGCCATAGGAGGCTCTGGGCTGTGTCGTGTTCTACTCTGTCTGTTTGTCAGCTGTGTCCTAGAAGTGGCAGGGCAAGAAAAACCATGACACCTGCTCTGCAGGAAGGCTGGCCAGCGCCTAGATCTGAGAGGTCAGAAAAAACCAGGCAGAGGGCAGCTGAAAGCTGCGGCCCTCACAGCCTTTCCCCGGGCTGAGGCAGTCATAGTCAAAGACAAGACAGAAAAGCCACTGTGAAGTTCCCCTTCCATACGGTGTACCTGTCATATGTGTTAGCTTTTATCCAAATGAAGAGTGACTGGAGAGTTCTTGGAACCAGGACACCGGTGCCCGGCATCCCCATATAATATGAGAAACAACCAAGCACTGAGCATGCCTCCATTTCAGTCAGTTATGTGCATGTATTCTGCCATGTATTAAGCTCTCGTTATTTGGTAAGCACCTCAGATCTTTTTACAAAGATCCAGGGCCTCACAATCTGTTAGAAAGTGACTCAGGACAGAGGTGCGTCTCATCTGTCAGGTAACACTAGGATCCTAGGCCTAGCAACAAACAGCCTGAAACACTGTAGGACTTGAAAAGAAAGAGGCCCAGCCATTTCCAACCTGACCACTGGCTCGGGTGGTTTAGTGGAAGCAACTCCTAAAGCAAAGCATCTTTCCCTGTACTTTGTCGATGTCTTCTCTAGCCGTTCAGAAATAATCCACCTTATAAACAGATTTCATCAGTAAAATTCAGTCACAAAAGGAGAAGAAGAAGGAGGAGGAGGAGGAGGGAAGGAAGGAAGGAAGGAAGGAAGGAAGGAAGGAAGGAAAGAAAGAAAGAAAGAAAGAAAGAAAGAAAGAAAGAAAGAAAGAAAAGAAATCACAAATGTGTTAAATATAAGGAAAGCAAAAAGACATTGCTATCTTATCTAGTTGGCTTCTATTTTTTCTTTTTATCTCGAAAAAATACACTCCTGGTAGAGAGCCTGAAACATGTTCTCACCATCCCTTTCTCCTCACCCCCACTTTGATTTTTTTGAGATACAGTTTTACACAGCCCAGGCTGTCCTTGAACTCACTATGTAACTGAGACTAGCCTTGAACTCTTGATCCTCCTGCTTCTACCTCCCTAATACTGAGAGTACAATGTACATCATGTCCAATTAATGACACTTTCCTTCTCCAATTGATTCACTGAAGTATATTTCATACTGTAAACACGATTATTTTATAGGAAAATGCTAAATGATTCAAAATGAAGGAAGGAAGGAAGTCATATCAATCTGCTGATGGGAGTTATATGAGTGAAGAAGCAGGAAGCCCACTTTTCGGGTTTATTAACTCATCTTGTATTCCCATGGTCTAGATACAGACATATATAATCATGAGATGGACCACTTGATCCTGTTCTGAAAATGTCAGTTTCTTTGTTCAGTCCCCAATCCAGTCAGAAGGAAGGGGTGTGGACTGGTTGTAACAGGTGGCCAGGGGGTGCGGGGGTGTCCACAGCATGCAGAACAGCAACCCTCCCCCGAGACTCACATTCCAAAAACGATTGATTGTGCTTTGACAATAATTAAAACGAAATGGAAATGGGGATATGAATGGTCTCAAAATCAGATACTGGAGAATAAGTTGGGAGGCTTTCTGTGAATTCCTTGCAATTCAATTAGGATGGAGTCGGAGGCCAGGATGCATTAGTACTGTGCCCTGGGGAGGGCCAGTTGGCTGCAGCAGGCCTGGGGCACCCACTTTGTCAGGGGGCAATGTAAATAAAGACTTTGGACCCCATGTGCTTTTCAGCTGCTGCGAATAATTCTCCAGGACAGTGCCAAATAATTGCCAAGGATGATTAGATTTAATGTCCCCTTGGCATTCTAAGTTATGTCTTTGGGAAGAGAATCGGTCTAGTATTTAATACTCGAGATATGATTAAACCCTGGAAAGTAAATAAATAAATCTTGCCTGGGGGTGGGGGGAAGCAGACATATTCAGCTGTAGCTATTGCATTTAGAAAAATTGGATTATGAAGAATTTCCACGTTTCTTCATCAAATTGCTTTTTCTCTATGCAAATCTCCCAACTCTGTTGCCCTTCATTGAATATTAACTGCTGACTGGGAGGATGATGTGTTCTTAGACATACTGGCAGGAGAGGTGTCCATCGCTGGCCAGCTCCAGATTCGCTAAGTAGACAACCTCCAAGACCAGCAGGAGGACCAGCTCACTGCACTGGCTTTGTCTGGTTCTTCCAGGCCTTGGAACTGTTTGTTTGCAACCGAGAGATGGCTGTTTGATAGACTTCTACTGCATGTGGACAGTTTTTTGGATCCCTTGAATCTGCAGTATTTCCCAAAGGCCTCGACCTGGGGCATAAAGAGAAATCTGCTATGGGTTGGTCCTGCGCATCAATCAGGCCTCGGAACCGCTGGTCCCAGTGCAGCGGCAGAGGCCCTGCAAGCAGAATAGAGTATGCAGAATGGAGGCTGCGCTGGGAGAGCAGCTCACTCCCAGGGTCGCACCGCTCCCAGACTGCAAACTGGAGCCCCTGTTTCTATTAGCGGAGATACCTCACGGCTTGCTCTGTTTAAAAGAAGAGAAAACTATACTGCTCTTCAAAATTGCTTTCACATAAAGAAAAAGAGCAAAGAACCCATCCATGAGCTCAGCACACAGAACAAAAGCCAGCTCGGATTTCGGCACATCCTCCTGAGGTCTGCGAGGCACTGTAGTTCTCCAAATGCTGGCATCTTGTTGTGCCCCCCCCCCACTCCCACGGCCCGCTAGATGAGGGGACAGAGCGTAAGAGTGCCCACTAAAGAGACGGTGCATGATTTGGGTAAAGGGTCTATGCTGGCTAATCCTGTGTCAACTTGACACACAAACTAGAGTTACCTGAAAGGAGGGAACCTTACTTGTGGAAATGCCTCCATAGGGGCCAGTTCTAGGGCATTTTCTTCATTAGCGATTGATGGGGGAGGGCAGAGCAGATGGTGGGTGGTGTCATCCCTGGGCTGGTAGTCCTGGGTTCTATAAGGAAGCAGACTGAGCAAGCAGCACAACTGTTACAGTCATAGGCTGATCCCATGCAGTGTTATCAGGACCTGTCCCTGGCATTTGAGCCTTGCGCAACCTTGATGCAGGGGGAGGAGCTTGGTCCTGCCTCAGCTTGATGTGCCATGTTTTGTTGACTCCCATGAGAGGCCTGCCCCTTTCTGCATGGAGATGAAAGAAGAGTGGATGGGGGGTCATGTAGAAGGGACATGCAGGGTGGGAATGGGAGGAGAGGAGGAAGAGGAAACTGTGGTCGGTATGCAAAATTAATGAAAAGTTAATACAAAGAGGAAGAGAAGGGAAGGAAGGAAGGAAGGAAAGAAAGAAAGAAAGAAAGAAAGAAAGAAAGAAAGAAAGAAAGAAAGAAAGAAAGGTAGAACAAAAGAAAGAAAGGAAGAGAGAGAGAGAGAGAGGAGCAAGCAGGCTAAGCAAGCCTTGGGGAGCAAGCCAGTAAGCAGCACTCATCCATGGCCTCTGCACCAGCTCCTGTCTCCAGGTTCCTGTCCTGTTTGAGTTCCTGTCCTGACTTCCTTCCGTGATGAACAGCAACGCTGAAGTGTAAGCCACATAAACCCCTTTCCTCCCCAACTTGTTTTTTGGTCATGGTGCTTCGTCCTCACAGCAATAGAAACCCTAAGACAGGATCCCTGTGCTGACAACTTGGGTCTCTTTGATGTGGTAGTGTAGCACCTGAGTGGGAGACAAACCCAGAGAACCAGCAGTGGCCTTCCTGAATTCCTGGAACAGCACTCCAGCCTCCCACTAAGTTCAGTCAGCAGAGTCTGGCCCAGGAGGGAGCCCACAGCGCCCGCCTCACTCTTGACCTATCCCTTCACCATAGGGTGGTTCTTCTCCTGACTCGGCCCTGATGGCAACGAGTAAAGAGAAACACTGAGAAATGTGTGTTTATTTATCAAATATTTACTAATCAATATTTGTAAAATTTACTATTCAATACTTGTAAGAAAACAGTCATGTTGACTATGAAAGCAAACTGTTTGGTAAGTTTTGCTTTTTCAACAGTACACAGTGTCCCCTCGGTCATCCTAGAGGATGGTTCCAGGACTTCCCGGACACGAAACTTCCCAGAGGCTGTATAAAATTGGTACAGCATTTGCACAGTTCCTATGAGCATCCTTCAGAATACCTTAATTAATCTCTAGGTTACTTTTACTATTGGGCACTATTGAAGCACTCAGTCTGTAATTGTTACACTCTATAGTTCAGGAAACAATTACAAGAAAATGTGTGCCTATGTGTTCAGTACAGATGCATTTTTTTTTCTCCAAAATTCAGAACCCTGAACAGGAAAGGTCACCTCTCCCCAAACACAAGCCTGGGTCTTTAACAGTACTGCACAATAAACCTTCATTGATTTAAATTCTAGCACTTTATGCTTGCGATGTAAAACTTTAACAGGGGGTGGCAACTTTATCAGCACTAAGATTCATCTTAATTTTTCAAAATTTCAATTCTAATTAAATAATAATGAGGGGGAACATCATTATAAAATAATTCTGCTTTTTAAAATTATGTGAAGGTCCTCTAACCGCAGGTCATATTTTCTTTACTAAGCTTAAAAACACATCCATGCTGGAGGATCAGCTCTACTAAGTAGCTCTTAGGCAAACACAGGACGTTTACTGTAGCTCAGAGGTGATCTGCAGCAAAGTTTACTCTTGGATTATCTGGGGTTTTTTTTGTTATTCACATTGGCCAAACAAATGAAAAATGTAATTAGAATATCAAGAAATGTCCGATCTCTTAGGTAAATAAACTTCAAAAAGTAATTCAGAAATCAAATTTTACATGCAAATGGCTTATGAATTGTAAGCAAACCTGGGTTATGCATAAATTCAGAGACCAACCCTCCTTCCGGTTAGACAATCCCTTTTCAGGCCTCCTGCAGAGCCATGCAGGCGAACTATCTCTTGATTTGCCTCTGCAGTGGCTCTCAGAGCAGGGCACTGCAAGCCTTCAAAGTGAGAGAGAGAGAGAGAGAGAGAGAGAGCCCTCAGCGGTCTCACATGAGCTGAGGTCCTGAGGGTCAAAGTCAGGCCATC
Source organism: Ondatra zibethicus (assembly GCA_004026605.1). Classification (NCBI taxonomy): domain Eukaryota; kingdom Metazoa; phylum Chordata; class Mammalia; order Rodentia; family Cricetidae; genus Ondatra; species Ondatra zibethicus. The sequence continues at coordinate 5,248 of PVIU01015571.1, forward strand.
AGATTCAGCGGTTGACAGACTTCTTCCAGACCCTGGGTCTGATGGTAAAGTTGGGGTGGAGGGAGTGGTTTTTAATTCCTTTTCTCAGCAATACTTATTTGTGGACCAAAGACTTGGGACAATTCTGCCATTGTCCTTCCCCATTGTCCCTCCTTTACTCCACCCTCCCATCCCAGTCACCATCTAAGACTACCGCTCTAGTTTTGCCTTTATCGCTTCAAGCCACTGTATTCTATTCCCCTTCCTTGGAGATCCTCTCCTCCCTCCTGGGAGGAGTCCCTTACTAGCTACTTAACTTCTGTGATATTCTAACTGAGATGCACAAATCTAATTCCTAAAAGGTAACATCCACGCACAAGACAGAGTATGCAATACTTGTCTTTGGGGTCTCCGGATGATCATTTCTAGCTCCATCCATTTACCTACAAATATTATAATTTCATTTTTCTTAACAGCCGAATGAAATCCCATTGTATAACTGTGCCACATTTTCATTATCCATCATCAGCTGACGGACATCTAGGCTGTTTCTAATCTCTGGCTATTCTGAATAAAGCAGCAATGAACACAGATGAGCAAGCATCTCTGTAATAAGATATAGAGTCCTTTTGATATATGCCCAAGAGTTGTGTAGCTAGATCTTGGGGTAGATCTATTTTTGGCTATTTGAGGAACCTCACACTGATTTCCATAGTTGCTGCACTAGCTTGGACTCGTACCAGCAGTGAATAAGTGTTCCCTGTTTCTCGCTTCCTCGCCAGCATGAGCGGCCGCTTGTGTTACTGATCTTCAGCGTTCTGACTGTGGTGTAAAATGAAATCTCGAAGTAGTTATTATTTTGCATTTCCTTGATGGCTAAGGATGTTGCACATTTCTTTAAGTGTTTTTCAATCATTCCTGTTTCATCCCTCGAGAACTGTCTGTTTAGTTCTGTATCTAATTTTTCTTGGTCAGGGTTTTTTGGTTCTTTATATATTACAGGTACTAACCTTCTATTCGATGTGGAGTTGGTAAAGATCTTTTCCCATTCTGCAGGCTGCTGCTTTGCCTGAATGATGGTTTCCTTTGCCACACAGAAGCTTTTCCGCTTCAGGAGGTCCCATGTGTCAGTTGTTTCTCTCAGTGCCTTTTTTTTAACAGCAGTCTGCTCAGAAAGTCTTTTCCTGTGCCAATGAGTTCAAACCTATTCCCCACTTTCTTTAATATGATTCAGGATATCAGACCTTGTGTCGAGTTCATTTGGAGATGATTTTTTTATAGAGTGATAGTTATGGATCTGATTTCATTTCTCTACATGCAGCCACCCAGTTTGGCAAGCACCAATGCGTATGCTGTCCTTTCTCCAGTCTATATTTGTGGCTTCTTTGTGAAAAAATCACATATCTATAGGTATGTAGAATTATGTCTGCATCTTCAGTTCGATTCTATTGACATCCACGTCTGGTCTCATGCTAATACCATGGTGTTTTTAAAGATGACAACTCTATAGTACGACTTGAAACTGGGGGTGGTGACACCTCCAGCAGTTCTTTATCATTCGGGACTGTTTTAACTGCCCTGAGTTTTTATATTTCCATATGAAGCTGAAGGTTGTTTACTCAATTTCAGTGAAGAGTTGTGTTGGAATTTTGATGGGTATTGTATAGAATCTGTAGACTGCTCTTGATAGGAAGGCCAGTTTTGCAATATTAATCCTGCTGATCCATGGCTATGGAAGGGCTTTTCATTTTCTGATATCTTCTTTAATTTCTTTCTTTGGTGTCTTCAAATTTTTATTACACAATTTTTTTTTTGAGGCCATCCTGTTTCCCTGATTTCTGCCTGGATCTTTTTGTCATTCGTATATAGGAAAGCTACTGATGTTTGTGTGGTGATTTTGTATCCTGCTACTTTGTTGAAAGTGTTCATCAGGTGTATATGTTTCCTGGTGGAATCTTTTATGGATCATTTATATGTATAAAATTGCATCATCTACAAATAAAGATACTTTGACTTCTTTGTTTCCTGTTTGTATCCCCTTGATCTCCTTCAGTTGTCTTATTGTTATAGCTAAGACTTCAAGTACTATAATGATAGGTATATAGAAAGTGGGTATTCTTGTCTTGTTCCTGATTTTAGTGGAAATGCTTTGAGTTTCTCTCCATTTATGTTAATACTGGTTGTAGGTTTGCTATAAACAATATTATATTGAAGTTTGCCCATTTTGTCCCTAGTTTCTCCAGTACTTTTATCATGAAGAGGTGTTGGAAAAGGCTTTTTCTACAGCGAATGAGATGATCCTGTGGTGTTTGTTTTTCAGAATGTTCATGAAGTAGTTTATATTTACCTAGAACCATCCCTGCCTCTCTGGGATGAGGTGAACTAGATAATCTTTTTGACTTGTTCTTCAATTTGGTTTGCAAGCATTTCGTTGACAGTTTTTACATCTATGTTCATAAAGGGCATTGGCCTGTGATGTTTTGTTGTTGTATCTTCCTATGGTTGTGGCATCAGGGTAATGGTAGCTTCATAAAAAGAATTCGGAAATGTTCCTTCAGGTTTTATTTTCTGCAATAATTTGAAGAGTATTGGTCTAAGTTCCTTCTATGAAGGTCTGGTAGAATTGTGCACTGAATCCATCTGTCCCTAGGCTCTTTTTGGTTAGGAGATTTTTATTTACCTCTCTATCTCACTGGGCTTATGGTTCTGTTTATATTGCTTCTTTCATCTTTGTTTAACTTTAGTAGGTCATATATCAAGAAATCCATCCACTTTTCGTAGGTTTTCCAGTTTGGTAAAACAGAGATTTTTAAGATGTGTCCTTACGATTCTGAGTTTCCTCAGTATCTGCTGTAATGTGTCTCTTTACATTTCTAATTTTATTACTTTGGATTTTCTCTTTCCGTCTTTTAGTTGATTTGGCTAAGGATTTATCACTAATTATTTTTTATTTTCTCAAGGAACCAACCCTCCATTTAATTGATTCATTGTATTTTCTTTCTGTTTCATTGATTTCAGCCCTAAATCTGATTATTTCTTCCCATCTGCTCTTTTGGGATATCATTTTCTTCTTGTTTCTCTAGAGCTTTCAAGTGGGGCATCATGTTATTAATATAGGATTTCTCTGTCTTTGTTTTTTAGGCACTTAGTGCTATGTACTTATCTTTTCAAATTGCCTTCACTAAGGCCCAAAACTTTGGATATGTTGTGTTTTCATTTGCCTTCAATTCTAAAAAAAAAAAAATAATTTCCTTTTTTATTTCTGTCATGTGGTAGTTTGAATGAGAATGTTGCCTATAGGCTCGTTGAATATTTGATCCCCAATTGGTGGAACTATTCGGGAAAGATTATGAGGTGTGACCTTGTTGGGGGAGATGTGCCATTGCTGGTGGGGAGGGGGCTTTGAGGTTTCAAAAGCCCACCCTATTCCCCATTATCCCTCTGTGTCTTGTGCTTTTGGGTTAAGATACAAGCTCTCAGCTACTGCAACAGTGCCATGCCTGCCTGCCTGCTGCCATGGCCCCCACAATGATAGTCATGGACTCTAACTCTCAGAAAATGTAAGCCACTGACTAACTTTTCTTCTTTAAGCTGTCTTGGTCACAGTTTCTTATCACAGAAATGAAAAAGTAAATTGACCCAGTATCTTGACCCAGTTTCCATTCCATTGTGAGTTGTTCAGCTTCCGCGAGTTTGTATGCATTCTGCCATTTCTGTTCTTGTCGCTATCCAGCTTTAACCTGTGGCAGTCAGGTAAAGACACAGAATGAAAGGTGTCTGTCCACCTTCTTATATCTTTTGAGACTTGCTTTGTGTCCTAATATGTGGTCATTTTGGAGAAAGCCCCATAGTCTGCTGAGATGAAAGTATATTCTTTCAGGTTTGGGTGAAGTGTTCTGTAGACGCCTCTGTTAAGCCCATTTGAGTTATGATGTTATTTAATGCCAGCATTTCCATGGCTAGCTTTTGTCTGGATGAACTGCGTGTTGCGGGAGTAGGGTGCTGTAGTTACCCACTTCCCCTGTATTAGGGTCAATATGGAATTTTAGCTGCAATTGTGTTTCTTTTAGGACCTGGGGTGCCCTTGTGTGTAACTGTTTATAATAGTAATTGAATGGTTTTTCCTTTAATGAGACTGTACTATATTTCCCTATCTCTTCTAATTAGTTTTGAAGTCTATTTTGTCAGACATCAAAATAGCTGGACCTGCCTGCTTCTTGATTCCATTGTATTGGAATACTTTCTTTTCATCTTTTTAGCCTAAAACAGAACAGAGAAATGCTGGAGTTACCTTACATCATAACTCAGATGGCCTTCATGTCTGTCCTTAGTGGTGAGCTATGTTTCTTGGATGCAGAATAAATATGGATCCTGTTTTCTAATTTGACCTTGTAGTCTATGTCTTTTTATGGGGGAACTGAGATCATTAGCATTGAGAGCTATTAATGAGCAATGTTTATTACTTCCACGATTTTGTTGTTACAGTGTGGGTTCCCCCCACCTTTAACTGGGTATTATTTATTCCTTGTATCTTCTTGGGTCTGGCTAATGTTTTCCTTCTAGGGCATCCTGTAGAAATGGATCAGTGAACAGAAATTGCATACATTTGCTTTTGTCATGAAATGTTTTTCTTTCTTTGTCAATTGTAATTGATGGTTTTGCTGGATATTGTAGTCTGGGCTGGCCCTCTCAATTCTACTGCAATAGGGCTTGTGGCTTCTGAAGGAAGCATAATGTCTTATTTGTATATTTGTGCTGGGTCCAGCCACCTGAAATCATGATGTGTGAGGTGCCTCTTGGTGTAGACATTGATTTCATGTTTGTTAGATGGGTGCTCCATTCTTTTATTCTTGTTCATTCGGGGTCCTAGCCAAGTGCGGCAGCTGTGGGGTCCCTGGCTCCCAGTTAAATGTAGTGGGATGCTCCCTTCATCTGCCTCATAGTCTACTCCATCAGGAGGCAGCTTCTTGGTGTCTCATCACAGCGCTACTTTGTGGCAAAAAGAGTCTCAGAAATCAGAATTGAAACCCCAGCTAAATTCAAAATGAAAATGAAGTGGTCCCATGCAGCCTAAGGGATAATATTCTATTTTAGGGACATTGTTGCCCTTCCGGAAAGCATCTGCTTGGTAATTTACTAAACATGTGAGGTCATGTCTACTGCAGGAACTCTGAGACGTCACGACTGAAGGAAATGTATTTCCTGGGGCTGTGTCACAAGGCTATGCTTCCAAGAGATCAGGGTGGTGGGAGGTGGGGGTGTCACAGTGCACCTCTTCACTGCATGGGTTAAAATAGGAAAACTCCTTGTGCATCCAGGTGAAATTAGCTCCCGATCTCCTGTGGTGCAATTACTCCTCTAATGCATGTAGAGTCAGTCTCCTTTAAGCCCAAAGACTTAGCAAGCCCTGCCAGGGAGTCGGGTGATTGCTCATTAGTGATTGCACTCGCAACTTTAGAGAAATTAATTTTCCATTTTGACCCGTGAGCTCCAATCAATGTTAGCATTAATCAAATGCTAGGTGGCTTACAGTCAGACTTTTATCGACGTCACCTGCCTGAGGCAGAGGTGAGAGGTGGCCCAAGTGTGAGAGCCAAAAGACAGATTCCGTTTGCCAAGACCTCTGGTCTCCGTTGGAGGAGCACCACACAGTAGAGGGTAGCTTTGTTAATAGAGTGGGACAGAGAAGCAAAAGAGATATAAAAGTCGGCGACCGGGGAAGCCTCACACACATTCCACTGATTTCATCACAACAAAGCTTTACAGAACATGGAGCCACCGAAGCAGCCAGTGCACAGACAGGGCTCGGGAAAGGACCAAGGGCAAGCTCAAGGGATCAATCCTTCCTTCAGTCCTCTTCTGTCTTGTTCCACCTCCCTGTTAACGGAAGGGAAGGTGGGGCAGAAACAGAGCTCTCTTGTAGGCAGAAGCTGCCTCCGGAAACCGCCTTGAAACAGAATCAACAAGATTGATGGGCAGACAGGCAAGTAACAGCTTTTCAAGAGAAAGAAATATCAGAAGATCTATGGCTTTTTTTTTTTTTTAACAAACAGGGGAAGGTGGGAAGCAGTCAAAGAGAATCGGTGGTAATTACACCAGGAGGAAGTCCCTAATGAACCTGAAAACAAAGCTCTGAAGAAAAAGAAACGTGAAATTCAAAGTACTGTTTATGTAACCTTAGGGGCTGAACACAGAGGACACACACAGCCTGAACCAGGCAAGGACGGAAGAGGGAGGGTGGCTGAACGTGAAGAGGGTTTGGCAGAAGGTCAAAGAGAGTGAACAGATGCGGGGTGACAACGGAGAGAACCAGAGTGGGCAAAGCTTTCATGTTAAAAGAAATTTAACAAAACTCAAAGCCCAACTGCTGAAGAGAGATGAGTGGGTGGAGGGCTGGGGGCAGAGGGTTGGCAAGGTAGTCCTGCCTTCTCCTGCCATGCAGGAAGTTTGTACTGCCTATCTGGGGCCCCCAAGGTCTGCAGCCCAGGCACGAGTCCTGCATTGCTGAAGACCTGCAGCCACTGTCTTAGGGAGTGAGTTTCAGCTAATAAGTCCGGTTGAGACCCGAACAGTCTAGGGATACTTTCTCACATGAAGTCCTCCAGGAGGGTTCGCTGGCAGTTCTGGCAGCGTGGCACTCAGAACTGGTGGAAGGGATTCACAGCCTCCACGCTATGGCACAACCTGGCTTTGTGTGTTTTCTGTGGTGGGCATACCTCCCCCTCCGCATAGTGGCATCAGGTGGTGGCAATAAGCATGGGCACAGCAATGCAGGTAACCAAATTCAAACATTTGTTCTCCGCTAACCGCCAAGACACTTTAAAACATTGTTGGGAAAGCCTTGAGCTCGTCTTTGTCTTGGAGGATAGATATTTGATGGGGGCAGAGTCCATTGGTCCCATTGAGGATGGACCTATAAATGAAAGCTCTAGAAAAGATAGGAGATATGGAGCCTGGGAGAATGTAAGCACTTTCCAGCAGGCATGAGTGTGCAGGGATGGGTCTAGCCACTTCTATTGCCTTCCTTGGAGGCTGGCCCTTAGCACAGGGCTTACTTTTTAGTGCCCACAGCAATACCAATACTAATAGTGTCCCACTCTCCCCTCCCCACACTCATCCACATCAACACCCAGTACCCTAGGAAGTGTATCACCACCAACACTAATAAAGCCCTGGGTCTAATAACTAGTGGGATGTGGCAGGCTAGGCAGCCCTATTTCTTGATTTGAGATTTCATAAGCTTCTTTACAATATGGTTCCATCAGAGGAAGAAAATTACTTTTGTCTTCCTTTCTTTCCTTGTGGCTTCAACAATTCCTACCTTGAGGACCCTGCAGGAGGACAGTGTGCCTGGGGCTCTGATGTGGGTCAGGAGTTCCTACCAGGCTTCCAGTGTGAGGAAATTTCACCCGTGGGCAGGTGACATGTCTAAGACAGTTTGATACCCAACATCTCACAGTGACAATTACTCTGTAGTGATGGACAGAACATTATGCATTTAAGCATAACTTAAGCCATTTAAGCTTAAATTCTAGACACACGAGAAATCACTCCAAAGTGGTTTTCTTTCTTTTTTTTTTTAATTGGCATTTTGAGACACAGTTTCTCGGTAGCTATGGAGCTAGTCCTGGAACTCGCTCTGTAAGCCAGGTTGGCCTTGAACTCACAGAGATCCGCCTGCCTCTGTCTCCTGAGTGCTGGGAGTAAAGGCGTGCGCCACCACCCCGCCTGGCTCCAAAGTGGTTTTCAAGGGTGAAACCATTTCCAGTGTGGGGAGTGCACACATAAACATGGGTGTGGAAACAGAAGTGTGTGTGGTTTGATATTAGTGACAGCTAGGGTTACAGTTCTAAAGGTTTGGCATCCTATAATATTGAACAGTGCTCTAAAATTTTTGGCAGCTCCAAATGTACAGCTACTGAAATATGGTTCTGAGGCAAGGCTGTTTCTAGACAGGCAGGTTTGACCATCCCTCTTCCCACAGCTCCCTGGCCCAGGGATACCAAGCTGAAGAGTGTAGGGAACAATCTTGCAGGTGCTTTTTCTTCTATAAGAACATAAATTCTAAATTCACAGTAATAGTAAATTCTGTCTTATCTTCTTGAAATCAACAACACTGTTTTATGTACCACACTTTTTTTATCCATTCTTCGATCAAGGGACATTTAGGTTGTTTCCAGTTTCTGGCTATGACAAACAAAGCTGCTATGAACATAGTTGAGCACG